>CM052089.1:14014138-14048862 GCA_028453745.1 Agapostemon virescens
TGAAGAATGGAGACGTCTACCGCCAAGTTTGCTTACAAAAAATTATAGATAATATGCCTAAGCGGTTGTGACACGTAATTAAAGCTAAAGGCTATCCAACGAAATATTAATTATTGCTTATGTTAATAATTTTCATGTTTAAATGTTATAGTTTGTCAAGCGTCCGAGTATTTTTGCGACGATAAATTTCGACATAATTTAGTTCACTGTTTGGTATTAAGAAAAATATGTGCAACAAACAAATAAAATTTATGTTATTACAAACTACAATGAATGTCTGTTATATTATAAAACAACAACTCCAAATTTACTATTGCAAACTATGGAAACTAGCAACAATTTTTTGAATAGCACAATGTCCGAATATTAATAAGAGTCACTGTAGGGGGTGGTTTACTGCTGGGGATTTCCAAAACGCCGGCTTGTAGGAATATACCTGGTGCTCAACTTGTACAGTGTCGTATATATGCGCTTATATATAATGTTGTTACGACGTAACAGTATATAAGCAGCCAATGTATCCATATAAATCAGATTCGATCAAACAGCTCATGCTGAAACTTGTAAAGTACAAAAACGCAGAATAAACTTCCATCCAAACCTAAGATGATCGTCTCTCACGTGTTAAATTAATTCAATCCCACACCGGATGGTGGTCCTTCGAAATCAGTCGGCACCAAGTGCAATATTCAAAGGATTTCGATCACTAGAGTGAACGAACCTTAACAAATCGAGTTATTTTTAAACTCTTTCATCTAAACTATAATTTACAGGACGAAAATAGACGCGAGACTTTTGTGTTTGAACGAGAACGAGAAACGGTATTCGCGTTTTGAAAATTGTTTGGGGACAGTTTCCGGTTGAACTCGCTTGCATTTTTAACTTTGAAGCAGGAGCCGAAAAATTTTAATTACTTTTAGAAGGGAAACGTGAAATAGTTGGAACCGAGGATGGATGGTTGTGTAAGGAAATGGAAGCGAGTTCGAGGGATTTCGTAAAATGTTTCGGCTGTGTTTGACGTCTCTCCGAAAATTTTCCGATAAGCCGATCCGTGTGTAATATCGCCAGAGAGACACGTGCCGATGAATACGATCGCCATTATTAATATCTGATCGCTAAAATCCGCTTAATCGTTCCCGACGAAGGTAAACGGCGCTCGAAACGCACCCGCATGTATAATTAATGCTAGGCCGAGTGATAAGAGGGAATAATGCATGAGCCTCTTTACATTTTGATGTGTGTTATACAGCGTATAGTTGCAACCGAAAGTTTCAACTGCACCTTGTTCATCTAACCGAACCTTTAAATTTGCTCGTGAAATGTCACCGGAGTCGCTAATGAATGATCCGCGTGACAATAGCCATTCGAATTCCGCCATCTTTCGGTATAATTACTATAGTTGGGCTCTAGCGGTACGTTTACAGACACCAAATTAATTACTACGGGAGACTATGCGTTAAATAATAATTCATCGAAACGGTCCTCTCAAATCAACTGTAATAGTATAGGTACATTGTTACGCGGAATATTCGGCAACATTTTAATAACAATAATTGGTATTCGGCGCGCATTGCTATTTTTATGGGCTTTTCTTCTCTTCACACATTGGTGGCCGGTGACGAGTTAACTCGTCTTTTCATGCCCAAACGTTGTTGACCGATGACGAATTAACTCGTTATTGCACTTGCATTATCTATTTCAATTTATGAAACCCAGGCCGATATAGAATATTGCAAAAGCTTTGCGCAATATTTAAAAACTTATATTAAAAATATGTCCAAAGTTTAATTTCATTTCATTCAGTATAAATAAAATTTATTGGAGTTTATTTAGAATGTTTTACTTTACTTCCATATTCATTTATAAAATAATAGCCAGTGACATGGCATAGTTTCTGTATAAAATTGCTGGTCAGCAAAGTGTTAAGTCTTTTCCGAATGTCTATTAACAATTATAATATGTTGCTTATTTATAAAATAATCAGTTTCTCCGTGATAAAAGGAAAGTTTGCTCACGTAAGTAATTGTTGCAAAATATTTTTAATAAAATAATAAATGACTATTCGACGAATATTTCTGATAGAATTTTATCTTTAGTATTTTCAATATAATATGTAATCTATTATTATAAAATCTTGACTAAAATTATTTTCGCAGCCAGTCATTCTTGTTAAATATTCCTTGCTAATGAAGCAAATCGCGCGTGCTAGATACTCCGTCGTAATTTTAATTTTAATTCCGTCGTCACCGTCGTTGGGACCTCGAATTTTTCCTCTGCCGGAGAAAGGGTTGAACGAAGCTTGCGAGGTAGATAGCTTTCCCGGTTATTTTTCCCGGCGTCGTGCCTGACAAAGTTTCTTGTCTGCGATATTAAACCGGATCAGGTATCCGGGATTTTGTCAGGCGCGACTCTCTCTTTTTTTATCGTCGCGTCGCGATAACGAAACATGTAAATCTCCGCAAGTTCCTTGTCGGTGCCGCGTCACTGTCGTGATTGGAAAACTCAACGGAGCGTGTCGTTTCGTATAATGAAGTGCCATATCACTGACGGAAAACGAACGGCACAAACAGATCGATGTATCACAGACTCGCGCGCTGAACTTTCACGTGTAACGTTGGCCGCTGGCACGCTGTCTGGCTGCCGCTGCCGCTCCCGAAATTTATTCCGTGATGTATTCGACACGATACTGTGGCCAGTAAACATTCTGTCTGGCCTTTTCGATAAAGCTAGTTGCCATTAGTACGTTGGAATGCGAAAATTTTCACTCGGCACGCTTTCCAAATGGTTCGAACGAAAATTGTTCACACTTCGTCTGACCAATATCCTCCTGTCTACTTCGCACTGGTGTTAAAAGTAGCAAAATCTGGATATGCAGGAAAATGTTATCTTACTAATGTTAAATGCACAAAAGTAGGACGATTTTTTTGGGCGAAAAACATGGAAATTTGTCCCCAGAAGAATATGTATACTTCGTCTGATCATTTTTGTCTTTTTCTACTTGAAACTCGTGTTAGGGACAAGAAAAGTCTGAATCGACAAGGAAATGTTATTAAAGATAAAAGAGGAAGACAATGTATCGAGTGGAATACATGGAAATTGGTTCTAAAAGAACTTGTAATATTGTCTGACTATTTTCAATTTTTTCTACTTGCTACTAATGAATCTATGAGCTAATTTTATGTTTCGAACATAGAAAAGAGAGCATGAAGATATTATTAGATAGAGTGTCTCGTAAACGTTTGGAAAGAGATTTTTTTACATTGTGTCTGACCATTTTCAGTTGTTTTCACTTGTTCCAAGTAGTAATGATGATACAATATGGGAGAACAGGTAAATTTAATATTTTAAAGATAAAAGAGTAAGACGATATTCTAGTGTAAATAATTAACTAAATAAAAAGTATTTTGTAGTCTTTCTGATCATTTTCAATTCTTTCTACTAGTTTGAAATGGCAATAATGGTAAAGGGAAAGATTGAAGCTTCCTAAACATAAATGACAAACAAGTATGACAATATATTAGGTGGTATACTTTTCAATTTGTTCGAACGAAGTTTCTGTATAGGATCTGACCATTATTGTCTATTGTTACCACCTCCAGGTATTAGTGATGGTAATGTATAAATCAACGGGAAATTGAATATAGCGATCAACAATTTGTACAGAGAATTCAATTTGATTCAATTCGATTTATTCAACATTTAATAAAGTCTGACGTAATAACGTTAAAGAACATAAAGTTACTGTCGTATTATAATAATATGCATTTGGAAAATTGCATGTAAAAATTGTATGCAAAATTGTATGTTTAATTTGTTCAGGTACATTAGAAATGTAATGGTATCGCATAAACCTCAGTGAAGTCACTATTTTTAGTGGAACTTCGTTGGATGACAGTTATAAGAAGTGCGAGTAACCTGAATGAAAAAAAATCGATGGTATAAAAAGCGACGTATTGACTTTTAGTACTAATGTAAATAGACCATGTGGACTGAAACTTTCCAATGCGACGTTTTCATGAAAGCTCGTCGAACATACGCCATTGAGGTTTGTTTAACTTGTCTGTTTGTAACATGCTCTTTCCACTTTGGCCAGGACTTGTAAACATTGCAGGTAGTGTTCTGTTACCATATTCCATGATACGGTTATATAAACAATTGTTCGAGTGTGGGAGGAAAACAAATAATAGGAAATTATAATGTGAACCTTCTACAATTTCACCCAGACTATATCATGTTTCATTTGGAACAATACACTCAACTGCTAGAACGAAACAGTTTAACTATAGACTGATTCCAATAAAGATACACACCTAAAGACACAAACTATAACATTTCAAGGTTGGAGTTCTAAACAAATTTGAATTTAGTGAAATTATGCTTGAATCCCCTTCCTGTCTAATTTCACTTGCACTGTACTATATTTCATTCTGAAAATTAATCTATTTAATTAAGTAATTGCTCGAACAAAAATATTTTAATCGTAAAAAAATTCTAATTCGTTAAAATGGTGACATAAACATCCTCCAACATTGCCCATACTACATCTTGCTCCATTTTGAACAAAATCCTGTACCGTTGACTATCAAATCTAACAAATTTATTTATAAAGTGTCTGCAATAAAAGTACTTATGTAACTCATGGGCTAGCAAAAGAGCAGCACAAAAAAGTTCTTTGAAATCGAAATACTTCGTTTAATAAAATACGGATTGGAACACTGAACATATTAACCACTTGCTATACTACTTTCTTTGTAACTAACAAAGAAGCAAAGCTTTCTTTGTATCAAACAAATAGGTTGTTATTGATATACGAACCCAGAGCTATTATGTGCATTATTTTTAGTTTGGTAATCAATGACAAAACCACAAATAATATCAATTGGATTAAATGGTTTCGTTTATTTTTACTGCAGACAGTTTGCACAGCATTTATTTTGTTGTTTCAAGTTGATGAGCCTAGCAACGGTCATAAATATTAATATTGGTTGTCTTGGCAACGTTACAGAATTAAGATTTATGCGCCATCTCATGAAAAAAGCTATAATTACTTGGTAAAATGTCGATAAATTAAAATGTGACCTGAAAGTTACACGGGCCCATAGAGGGTTAAAATCTGCCGTATCGAGGGCTTTATATTTAATCAATAAAATCGAATCTCGCAAAACGATGACTTCAGCCTCCTCTAGTTCGATGTGCACTACATTCTACTTGATTTAGAACAAAATGCCAAGCACTGGAAACAAGGAACGACCAGTCTGTAGTGAAGTAGCTTATGAGGAAGCTTGAATTTCGCTCGACGAGCGCGGTAATCGAAAAGCTCGCGACACCAGGCTGACGCATCGTAATGAAGCTGCCGTATCGATGACAATAGGGCTCGCGGAAGACGATGCCAAGAGATGCCGGGTATCTGGCCGCATGGTCGAGCACGTGATTAATTGCTCGATTCTCCCGAAACGCTGACTAAACGGTTGAGAGAGCGACAGAGAGAAAGAGAGATAATGCTACGATATCAATAACGAGCCGTGTGAAAAGGAGGCCGACTTCCGGCCTTTCAGTGGCCTGTCAACCGTCAACAAACGGAGTCAGCGGTTCCTTACGAGGAAATGAAAGCCGACACCGCTCCACCGGCTTCCAAAGATGACTATGATCGCCGAAACGGCGGGGCCGAAGATGTAACTTGTATAGACGCTTGCCTGTGTTTCCCGAGAAAAGGGTAGATCCAGATCAAGGGGTTGATAGAATACAAAGAGTGATAGCTGAATTTTTTTTTCGTTCTAACGATCTGGCGTGCGTGACAGATTAGGGTGATTTAATCTATTAATCGGAGGGCTGGTTCCTGGGGTCGACGTCCAGATGTGTGATTAAGGGTTGATTTAGATTGATCGATTCGACTTGAGTGTTTCACCTACGGTATCGTTCAAGAGCGAGTCTTGGTTGTTGTATTCAAGTTTTGTTTGACATTTTTGTTATTTGGTAACGTCGTTTGGTGGGAATATGTTTGTTATTAATGTGTGTAATAGTTGTTTAGTGTATTAATCTTTTTTTGAAGTTCTTTGTTATGGAGAATTTGAGTCAGTTTTTTAAATGCTACTTTTGAGGATGAAGTGAGACATCATTTATACAGTCAATGTAATCATTGTAGAATATAATGAAGCAATTCGTGTAAAAATTGTTCAACAACATTCAAAATCTGACTGGGAGACGAATTAAACAAGATTTCGTTAAATTATTCATCAAATTCGGATTTCTTGTATGTAATTTTGGAACGTTGTAGGACAACCCCTGATGGGTGATGTTTAATTTTATTAACAAGAAATCTGATACTTTCACGTTACTAATGACGGCCCTTTGCATCGAGTGTAAAATTATGAAAACTCGTTAGCTAGCTACCATGTAGATAATTTATTAATTCAAATGTTCAGATTTGTCTCACTTTTTCATTAGTCAGGACAAAATTTAGAAGAAACGTTAAGCAACCATCCTGAGGTCGTTTATCAATGACTATGATCAGATGTCTCTTAGTTTTCCATCATCGAGGGTAATTTAACAGTCCACAATATAAATTTTCACGCCCCATTAAAAATTCAAAAAGGAACCCCTAGCATCGAGTGTACAAATTGGAAGTAGTATTGAACAGCCATCCTGAGACGGTCTATTAATTGGAACAGCTGGGTATCTGGTTATGTCTCGTAAGGGATTAGCGTCGTCGTTTCATCGGGTTTGTGCACATGCTTCGGGGACCGTCTCGAAAGAGGAATTGTCTGGACGAGTAGTCGTAGAAGAGCGGCATTCAGCGAAGCCGCTTATGCCGCGCGAGCGGCGCGCAAGAATCGACTGTGTGCTCGTCATGCGAGGAGGAAGCGTCGAATAAGAGGACGAGGGGTGGTCGGAGAGAGAGTTGAAACTAGGGGGCTGGTTGCGCGGAGGTGGAAGAGGACGGATGTCGAGTGGAACACATGCTCTCATGCGGAAAGTCTCGTCGTTCTGTTTTTGTCCTCTCTGTGTCGTGCCGGGGAATGCCGCGCGGCTGAAAAAGACCGAGGCGGAGCAGGTCGCCGGCTTTTTCGGCCAACCCCCTGAAACGAAGGAATTTCGGGGGACCTACTCGAAATTCCGAATTAGAGCACCGCTTCATTACGATCGTGTAAGCCATCAAGGTTTAAATTATCCACACTATAATTGATCTTCGTTAAATAAAATTGCCGAGTGAATTCGAATTAATTGTCCCCGAGGGTGGCTCGCGAAATTAAGGGTAGCTCGCCACCGCCACCGATACGACCAAATGAAAATGTGCTGGGAACTCTGCGGACACAATTAATTGTACAAATTGGTAACACGCTATTATTTGTTGCCAGAATTTGCAGGGGGATTAACTTTATCGACAAATAAACCGTCGACCAATGCGATGAGTTTTTAAATTATATCGTCGGCGGTGCATTTGAAAGAATTTTTATGCGACGGGATCAATATGTGCGAACGGTTTATCGAACGAATCGTGAACACGTTGGTGGTATTTGTTCTCCTAAATATTTGTGGAATTGTTGATTTTGTCGAATTATGTAACTGATTTTGGAAGAATTTTTACGTATGACAGTATGATGTGCCGATGTGGTTTCACAAATAATATTAGAAATCGTGATCACAATATTAAAATGTTTATTTAGATGTTTCTGAAACTGAGTGCATCATTTTAGGAATTGTTTAAAACGGAGATTGCAAGAATGTCGCTTTCTTTCGAGAAATGTTCGTTTTGCAATTTTTAAGGTAGAATTATTTACTTTAGAATTTCCACGTGACAGATAATGTTAAAAATCATAACCACAATGTTAAAATGTCTATTTAGATGTTTCTGAAACTAAATACTTCATTTTAAGAACTGTTTAAAACAGAGATTGTAGGAATGATGCTTTCTTTCGAGAAACGTTCGTTTTGCTATTTTTGAGGTAGAATGTTTTACTTCAGAATTTCTGACAACGTTTCTCTCGATTTTTAGTTAGAAGAGACGGCGCGGACGAGTTTCCTGTAGGATTCGCCGCGTTCTGGCCGCGATGATAGAGATTTCCTCCCTTTTTACGCCCTTTTGTCTACGGGAGTATTTATTTCTGTCCTCTGGACCGGACCGACGACAATGGAATCCGTTGCCAAACTGAAAAACTCCTTTTATTTCGCCGACAATCGCTGCAGGCGTTCGTTCCGCGACTTGGCACCGATTTCTGTCGCTGAAATTCGGCGAAAGTGGGAGTGGGTTACGGGGTAAAAAAAATTAACGGAGTTACTGTCAGGTTGGTCTCGCGGGCGTCGAAAGTTTCCCCGTTACATTTGAACCCCGAGCTCGTTCGTCTACCGACGCAGACTGTTCCGGAGCCCCAACGAATGCCGCCATGTTTGAAAATCGACGGGGAAAATGGGTCGCCGCATAAATTAACGTGCTGAAACGCTTCGCGAATTTCGTCCTCATAGAAACACCATTCCACGTTTCACAATACAGCGTTATATTTCACAATGCAAACTATAGACTTTCTTTATCACTCTTACAGTTCGGTTTCTAGAATGTGGGACATGATAATTTTACATATGTAATTAATAACCATTTAAGTAGTTAAATTACTCTGGTGACGTACGGATTGTCAGATGGTAATATATTTAAAAGGAAATAAATAAAGAAACTCTTAACATTAGAAGGACGGAGTATTAAACTATGCTAATATACACAACTTTATAATAATGACAAGGTTGCAATTATTCAAAATTCGTGTAATGTTATGTTAAAAATTTTATGTGAAAAGTTTCGCAGCAAGGTTCTTATAATTGCAATGGCTGTGGTATAAGAAGTCATTTTGACTCGTGGCAAAGCAAACTGTAAGTAGAAACTCCTGAGACTAGTCAGACACACTAGTAACAAAACCCGGATACGTTTCATCTTCATTTTACAAAATTTCCTTCGCTTTTTCTGAAGCTGCACACTGTCGCAAAGCATTACACGTTCCAAGTAGAGAGTCCTACCACTGATCAGACGTAATGAAAGCAAATTCTTAAAATTTTTAAATATATTTCTTTTGTTTTAGTTTTAAAATATATTTCTAAACTATGTTGAAATAAAAATTCCTTGTACATGTACATGTACAATTTATTTTTTATTTTTGCTCAAACGCCGACAAGTTCAATTATGAATTTCGAATTTTTTCATAATCGTTACAAAAAAATAACGTTCTCTCCGTAGCCTGATAATTACAAAATATGTCAGCATATTCAGTGGAAGCAACAACTCTTAAATTGTCCGGAAAGAAGACACCCGTGGAGAATGAGAATCGCATAACTCAGGATCTGCGGGCTTAAGTAGAATCTCCGTTGCGCTGGTCAGACGCGTTTATCTTCGGAGCTAATCAGAGTAACGAGATTAATTCATTCTGAACAGCATTGTCTGCCTACACTATCGCACGCTTTATTCAGCATGTAACCGACTTTTGTTTTGCCCACCGTCTCCGGGCGACCAACAGTCTTTGATTTGCATAAACATTCGTAGTAGAATCGGTCACATCACGGACTCTGTCTATTCTCGAGTAATGAAGTTCTATTTTTACAGTTCCCCAGTAAATTGTTTCAAGCGGCAATAGTCACGTCCGCGATTCACGCTTTCCTGTGCACTTCCTACGTGACACCGTCCAGTTTACTGTCTCCGAAAGCCCTGCGAATCTCCGATGCGATTTAAAATTCGATGCGCGACCCCCGCAATTGTACGGCAGCTAATTAAATCCGGAAATATACGAGATAAACGAAGGTGTCCTCGGGTTTCTTCTTAATTGTCCTACTTCGCGCGATTAAGGGTCTCCTCGCGCTTTGCCAGACGACAGATTCTACTTCTGGTCGTCGCGAAAGAATATTTGCACCGTGTTAGGTACAAAAATCAGTGCAACAGTTGCACGAACAAACTTTTCATCGAAATCCTCGAATATTGTATTTATAAATACTAGACTGTGAATTTTAAGGCGAAAGAAAAATTGTTGCAACTGACTACACGCAACTGGGGTGGAATAAAAATATGTTTCTTCGACCAACTATTTTGGTAAGACGAATGTAGCAAGACAGTATTAATTCTTCTGTCATTATCACTGTTTTGACACATTTAATACTGAACTTACTCCAGGAATTAAATAACCCCTGCCCGAGTTTTTATTTTATAATTATTCAAGTTGCAGAATTGCCTTCATAAAAGTTGATTTTATACACTTCTTTATTCCAAAATATAATTTAATAAAATCGCACAAAATCTGAATAAATTGTATAATATTTATAGTATTATATTTTATTTTAATAGCTCGGTAGATTTAGTGTTAACAAGTGCGTCTTAATAGTCACCATTCTTAGTCTAATAATCACATTCATATTTGTGGTTAGATGTTCATAATGGAACTATATTTACACATATTTAATAAAACGTTGAAAATGAATTTTTCAATCTTTAGTTAGACGGCGTTACTGCACGAAAACGTAAAGATGATTGTATCATTACGATCTCAGCATTTTATAGACGGTGAAAACAACAGAACTTCCACGATAAAATTCAATGAGAACTCCAGAACGGGGGAGATTACTCGCGTTCCTTAAATGTTATCGGGTCTCTCACGTTCAGTGCCTGATGGCTAATATAAAATCGATTGCTATAAAACTCGAAAATTAATCACAATTTTAAAACTTCCACGAATTTGCGAGCTAATATTTTTAGCTACCGACTGGAACAACGACCATCGTAATAGACATAACGATTTTTCCGAAATTGGTGGAGTTTCTCCTTCCTGCATACATGCAGATCATCAGAATCTGAATTTTCATAATTAAAACTATAAGTAGAAAATTTTTTGTGTAACTAAAGTTATTGTAACATCTCGATCACTAAAAAACAGAACAGAAGAGAAAGAATTTATATAATTTAAATTATTACATCTACTTCAATGCTTAAATATTAATTACAAATTAACAACACTCGATTTCGTCTAAAAAGAAAGGCATAATATTTATATTTGTTAGCGTTTATTTAAAATCTTCTACTGCTTCTTCGTCTGCTTCGTAATAACATGGCAAGGGGTTACAAGATGGAGAATTTCGAGTTTTCATTTTAGAATGTGGTTGGTTGGCCTAATTCGATTAGAGTACCGGTAAAAAATAGGGAGCTTGGTAATTCGAAAGAATAGACGAAGGATAAACGGCGGAAACGGCGTGTTGTAGCGGAAGCCGGTAATCCGCCATCTTGAAGTTCGATCTTCCCGTTTCAAGAACGTGGGGGATGAACGAGTCATAGGGATGCTCGTGCAGAACCCTCTGGTATCGAATATCACCCCGACATTACGATATTCCCGGTTCGAATGGAAGATAGAAGCAAAGGCACTCGACTTATCGAGGTACTTGTGGCGCGCGATCCTTGAAAACCGATAATCTCGCGGCAATACGAAGAATAGGTACTCCACGAACCGTCATTAGGTTCTAGTTTTACACGTTGTATGTACAAAGTGGCTCTCCTGTCCCGTTGCGAGATGCAAATATATTTCTACGCGTGCTAAAAGTGCAAAACGGACGGTGGAATTTTTCTTTGCCTACGTATAGCTACGGAAACATTTAATTTCATCGTATCCTCTGAACCCAAAGGTTTGCTAACATTTTTCATTTACGAATACTGAGATTCTAAAGATACATTCGTGAGAAATTAACCAACAAATTTATTTCTTTGGGCATTTATTATTTAAAAAATATATAATTATTTGGGTAGTCAAATTCTTGTTACTTTTATAAAATAATAAAACTTTGTGTTTCAAGCATTTATTGCGTCGTACGTTTAACAAGATTATTTATAATTCTTTCGAAAGTCTGTGTACTCATATTGACATTAAACGTTCATTTATAAAACGGATTTCGTTCGGCAAAGTTTTATTTCAAATGTGTGGATCCATACTAATTTTTTAGACACTATAGAAATTGTATGATCTTCAGCATTGCAATTGCCTAGACTAGTTTATTATTAATAATTTATGTTCAGTGTAAACTCGCATTTGGATTGGAGTTTAAATATTTATAAAACAGAGTTGGATATATTTGTCATGCGTGGCATGCGTTGCTGAGCGTCGAGAGTTTCCAATACTTGAAACTGCACATAAATATTAATTCCATTTAAAATAAATAACAAAAATTGAACACTTTAATGTAAGCTATGTATCTACTAATTAAATCCATAAGAATTCATACAAATTCCGTAGAAAAATAAAAGTGTTCTTTCGCAAGCAACATTGAGAAACATAATGATTCCAAATATAACCGACATGTTTTTTTACTACCAATCTAACCCACATCGGCAGACATACTGTATCCTCTCTGATTGACACTAAACCTTCCATGGGAAATTCGCGATACGAAATGGACGAGCATTAACGCAGACGGAGGGGCGCAGCAACGAATCACGAAACAATCAGCGCTGAAATCTTTATTACAGCGCGGAGGGTCGTTCGGTTGAACGTTCACGACACACAAATCTCCGACAAACCTTTTCTCGGATCCCCAGCCCGCGAATTCCCAGCAATTAAACCTCCCCGACGGCCTGCGACTATTAAAACCACGCGAATTTAAGAGCACAGAAGAAAACGCAACGGGGGTGGAAGGAAAACCTCCCCGGCGCTAAACGTTCGCAAGCCGCACAATAATTATCCTCGCTTTATTCTCGATACGAAAAAAAACCTCAAGGAGATCTGGGGAAAGGGGTACGAAAGCGAGGTTGCCTCGTAGAAATAGATAGAAATGGTGGGGAGACAGAGGAAGAAGAAGAGAAGGGTGAGAATCCTCCGGAAGCGAATTGTCTCGTGGCCGGGACACGCAAAAATGGAGTGCAGCCAGCGAAAACTGGAGCACACGTGCATACGCCGGAGAACTTTCGCTCATTGAGGGTTGGAGGGCACGAAGTGGTCTTACCACCACCCCTTCAATGAACAAAATGAAATGTTTTCGTTCTTGATGGGAGTGGCTTGCAGAAAGTTCGCGCGACTTTTATTAATATTCGGACATTCTGCTATTCAAAAAATAGTTGCTAGTTTCGATCGTTTGAAATAGTAAATTTGGAGTTATCCTTTTATAATATAACAGAGCATGCATTGTAGATTGTAATAACATAAATGTTATTTGTTTCTTGCACATACTTTTCTGAATACCAAACAGTGAACTAAATTATGTCGAAATTTATCGTCAAAATTGTGTATATAATAATACATAAGTAAACAATATTTATCAATTTTGTAAACGATCTACGAAATTGTGTTATGACATAAAAATATTCCAAAATCCATAGAATCTGATCGATTCTAATTTTTTAAAACGAAACGAACTTGGCCGGGGCACGACTTCAAAGATTTGCCAAATATTGCCAAATATTGCTAAATATTAAAGGTAACCCCCTTCTATAAATCACGAAAAATTGGGGAAAAATCATAGGTCTCCGATTCTTTTGTAATTTTGGCTACATGTTTCTAGACACGTAGGCAGAGTGTATGCCAAATTTCAGCTCGATCGGAATCGAATTGCAGCCGTGGCGTGACTTTAAAATTTCGGGGCGTTCAGTGGCGAAAATGGAAAAAATGGGGTTGATAGAAGGTAGCTTCTGAAGTCCCCTGATATGCTAGCCTAGATTTTGAGAGCTCTGCTTAACACGTTAAGCGCATTACGTTACTCGACTGTTTATACTCTGTTTCGTCTATCGGCGAGCGGCCCAGCAAGGCCCGCCTGACGGCTAACCGTGGCTTGAACGGAACGGCACAGAAATTCGGCGTGGTGCTTAACGTGTTAACAGCTTAAATATAAGAATTATTTTTAAAAAGAGCCATCAATTTAAATTAGATAACTCCATTTCTGGCGGGGACATTGTTCCCGGTCGGTGAGGAATTGGTTAAATTGGTTTGGCCTGTTTCACGCCAGTTTTTCGGCGAGCGTTTCCAAGTTAAAAATGGCGACAGGACAGTGGGACAGTAACAGGACATAACTGGACTGACGTCGGTCGAGGGTTCTGCGCGACGTAACGCGTATCGATCGCCGCGTCAACAGACAACGGTCCGCGAAATGGAAAGCTTTCTGAACTTCAGCGAACAGCGGTTCCGCGGGGCTGCTGTTTACCGAGCTATTTCAGTCCGGGGATGGGGGTGTGGATCTAATAGGAAAAGTGTGAGAGGCGGAGGAACCGTCGGGAAAGTTTCAGGTGCAGGTTGGAAATTGCGTTCGGAGGCTGCAGGAACACGGACGTAAGCATGTTTGACGAAGATCTCGATCCCGATGATAGTTAATTAATGCGGAGGCAGATAATAAGGGATGAAGGATCAATTTGGCGAGATGCTCGATAAACTTTACCGCGGCTTACCATTGCACGTTTCTTCGACGAGCTTCGGCAGCTTTATTTCCGACGCTGTGTACCCGAACAACATCTTTCTGCTGTGTCGATACTTTACCATAACAGCAAAGATCATTCTACGTTGCATTATTAATGAGAAGGATTTTATAATATTGAATAAATTACGGATATTTATTCATGGTCTGAAGAAGTATTTAGGTCATGAAACAAATGCCTCTTGTACTACAGCTCTTATAATATCAATTGAATCTTGTCTTCTTTGTTCATTATTGCATAAAATGCCTTTAATGTAGCACTCAGAGAATTAATCTCAAAATTCGTATTTTATTGTGAAAAAATTGAATTACATTTTTGAGCAATTGTGTAATGTTTAAAATTGTGGTAGATTCATGAGTGCGTCGTACCAAATCCGGATAGAAACTTTTCTATTAAATAGATTGCAACGTACGCGAACCTTGGCATTAAATAATACATTGTTTTACGACACAGCGATTTTATTGAACGCGATGGTATGCGTCGGTATAAACTATCCTAGAAGCAGTACTAATTTCACAACCCCTTGACAAACACAGGACCGAATTTTTACCATTTAATTAATCAAACACTCGTAAAGTCCGTACGTAACTCGAAAGCCTCGTTCGCTGTTTAAAGAGCAGAATATTGGGGAGAAGAGGAGACAGATAACGGTAATGATGTTAATAAACCGGCGAGGCCATCGAAAGGAAATTAACGACGGAAGAACAACAGTCGAGCAAACTTTTCTCGTCTCTCCGTGCTAGCTTTTCTGGACGCTTTTTATTTCACTGGTCCGTCGACGTCAAAGAACCGAAATGAGAGAGAGAGAGAGAGAGAGAGAGAGAGAGAGAGAGAGAGAGAGAAGGAGGGAGAGTCGCTCGAACGCCAGACAGTATGGATCCCGAACGGCTCTTCTTGGCACGAGGCCATTTTACCCTCGAAAATCGAAGCTAAGCCGTCTACGATTCATCCATCCTTCTTCCGTTTGTAAGCAAACATCGTAAATACACACCCTGTGGTTAACTCGCATTCCCGAAAGGTAGACGTGCAGAGGAATTGATGAAATATCGCGTGCGTTCGCCCACTATCGTCCCTAGAACGGTGTCTCGAATAAAAAAGCTCGAGGAAATTCTTCCCGGCTGACCACTCGCGGAGCTATACCACTGCTAGTTCGAAATATCCTTTGACGGTCGCTATTTTGTCCCCGATGAGAGTATATCGGGGTCTGAAGTATTTATTGGCATCGAATGGCTACCTATCATCCCCGATTTATGAAATACATCGATTTACGACGCGGCTGTCCACGATTTATGCGTTGCTAAATGCTCTCGCAGACGCCCCTGACGTGTATCTGTAAACATCCACAGATATGCGGGCTCGGTAAAGGATTCCTCGCGCTGCAAGTAAGTTAACGACGTAAACGTGCATCGTGAGATACTGTATTTTAACATTGATCCTCTCCAGGACCGTAGCTGGTACATGTTGCCTTATAAAAATGAAATAACTGCGTTTATTTAATGTTCGCGCGATTTTTATTGTAATACGTGCTTGCACGACGAACCGTATTTGATCGTTTCCACTGGAAGCATTTTTATAATTTGAAGAATTGTAAAATAAGATATTTCACAGTAATTAATATGACCTACATATAACTTGTGGGAGATAGTTACAGTATTAACCCTTTGCACTCTGAGCAATTTTATTTCGAAAAACATACATTTCTTTTACGTAGAATAATTATATCGTATATGGTTCATTTCCTTTCTTGTATATTTTTATTACTGTTATTTGTGTGTACAACATTTCAATTTTTAACGATTAAATTAAATGCAATTATGGTCGTGTAATAGTTGTTTTAAATATTAGTATGGCTAGTTTTAGTGTCGCCTCACAGGAGCCATTGGAGTGTTAAGGGTTAAAATAAAAGCAAACGAGGTTTTACTGCGAAACGACAGATTTGAGCAACGTTACTCTACTTATATTAAAGGGATAAGGTATTCACGTGTTATAATACTTAATTGATGACAAGACTGGAAAGAATTTTACCTTCGTCTGTTTCCATTTAAAAATACTGTAAATTTTTTCGTTCGCAGAATGTTAACACACTATTGGCGGGAAGGGTATTAATACCTTTTACCAATGCTTGTTTTTTTTCATTTAATGAACATTTTGTTTTGCACAACTTTTTGTAAGCAACATTCAGGTTGTTTTGACAAGGAAAGTTTGACTTCTTATATGTGTAAGTTTTGTCAGATTCCCCTTTATAGGGGTGAGTGTTTTCAAAAATACATTAAAAAAATATTAGAGTAAATAAAATTACTATATAAGAAACTGGACTAGACTAGATGAACTCTTAAAACTTTCAAAAATTAACAATTATTGTTTGGTCTATGTTACACATTAAACGAAGTAGTAGAAAACTAAATTAAAAATTCCATTTTTTTTTTAAATTTCATCTATATCTTTGAAATACTATGTGATACTTATTTTCCAAATTTCATTGAAATCCTACTATTAGTTGCGAAGATATTACATGTTTTTAAAAAAATGCACTTTTTTTGTGCACTAGACGTGTCAGTCAAGCTCATGGTGTTACCCGCCGATAGTGTGTTAAGTGAAAAATGGATTTCGTGTGCCACAAGAGAATTTAAATTGCACCGTCCGACCGGAGCAATCTTGTTCTACTTAAATGGAATTAAATGCATCGTTGTTTCGATCGAAAACTGCGCGAATCGTTTGGATTCGCCAAATTGAAGCGTGATGGCGTTAATATGCACCGACAAAAGGAATTTCGTGCACGCGTTCGGGAAAAGGGTCGTGTTCTACGTAAACAAGAAAAATCAATTTCCGGCGATTTGTTTATGAAACTGTGCATGCCGGGCTCGATACTGTCGGGATTAATGTTTACCGAGACTCTGCGAACAAAACGGGCATGGAAAAACACAACGCGAATGGACGGGACATTTGTATCGAATCGCAGGACGAAGCATCTGCATCGCGTATCCTATTATGAAGTCGCATGGGCGTCGCGAGCGAGGCGACGAGGACGAAGCTCTGCGCCTCGATAAAATTGGACGTCCGGCGAAATATGAAGATGCAGCTGCTCTAACGAGGATTTACAGTCGCACCGAAAACTAAGAATAATGATAACATTGAACGCGCGAGGAAGACTGGGTAATTCCCCCATCCCGTCTGTGACACGATTTATCGAATACTTTTCAAAGGATTTTCGAGGACGAGCTCGGAACTCGCTCGCGCACACGTCGATCCACTGCTCTCCTCGATAATTCAATTCTATCGCGTTTATTTCATTAACTGATACGACGGGACGTGTACCATCGGCGCCGGTGAACGAAATTTCGAAAGCTGACAGATCGTCGCCAAATAGATCAGGCTAATGAAATCTTTGAAATTCCCGCGGGAGTTGTTTCGCGCATCGGTCTCGCCTAATTTGAAAACTAGGGATTTCTCGTTATGGCAGACACTCCGGTTCGTACATTTTAGCTGAATATCTTGAATTAGGTTCGTGAATGACAGAGAAACAAATGTGACTTCTTTTTGGATTTCTAGGAATAGTTAACGAGGAATGAACGCCGTTATTTTACGACATTCGTTTGGAGACTTTTCGAGAATTTGTTTAGAGAAAGATTACTATTTCAGATAAGATTTTATTACGTTGGTATTCTTGCCAGTGTTCATAGCAATTTTTAATGGCTGACTCAAACGGTGTAAATCTACTTGCGACTGCAGTAGAGATCCTGGATACAAGGTAACGGTTACACTAAAACGGAACATGAAACGTAAGATGTGTTTATGGATTAATTAAATTAAATATGAGGCTTTAAGAAGTTGAATGCAGCCACCGGAGGCTTTTCCTATGGTCGTGTTCTATTTAAAGTTCAATAAAACCCAGGCATTTATGTTCGTAATATTATAAACGCTGGTAGAAACGCAGTATTTATAAATAAACTGTCTGTATTACTAAATTGATAAAAATATACTTCTAAATGACTCCTTGAAACTATGACATTCTATTACAGAGCTTTCTATGTTTTTATATTTATAACAAATCAATTCCTAGACTTGAATTTGTAGTATGTATCTCACTGTGTCTATCTGAAACCATCCTATTCTACTGAATATTTATTGAGAATACTAAGCTTTACATTTGTATTCAATTTACAAGTTCCATTAACTAGTCGAGTATCTACTTGTGACTGTCTGGCAAAAAATACCTCATTCTACTGGACTAAAAGTAAATATGAAATGACATGTTTTACAGTAACTTTAAACGAATATAACTTCTCCTAAATTAAATCTTGTTCGCCGTAGCAAGCACCATTTTAATGAACATATTCTGTCAACGAACTACTAGGTTCTTAACCGCATTACAGTACAAATTGAATTTTATGGTCGTACGCATTCATAATTTACAATACTGTCAGTTGAATTTTCAAGTTTCCTCTAACATTGACGAATAGTGTGTTCACTTATGACACTTTTATCAACCATTCTTCAATATCTTTATTTTCCAGATAAGCCATTGATATTTAAATAGAGTTTACTAAAAATGAAATAATGTATGCAAATAAGAGCATAGACCATAAATGGTATATAATAAATCTGCAGGGGCTATAATATTACTTTTTGACCAAAACGATTCATAATATTTCAACAGATTAGGTCATCCTATAAGCTTGCTTCGTTTAATATTCTTCCATTTAAATTAATATTTAAACCGTAACTTTAAAGTTTACTAAAAAATTTAATCACCATTTCGTTCCACCATCTCTTCCTATCTTGTTGGAAAACACATTGCACCGTTACTATAAAGTCTCTGTGATTTTTAATTAAACACCCCGTCGAGAATGAATGTGTCCACAGTACCAATAGAACGACCAAATATCTCCAAGGATAATAAACATTCGATAGAGTCTAACAATTAGGAATTAATTTCCAAAACGTTAACTCTTTGCACTCGAATGATGACTTTGAGGCACCACTAAAAATTGCCACACCATTATGTATCATGATAAATAATTCAACTGCTGTAAATTAAATTGCAATAAAAATTTAATTGTAGTAAGAACGAGTAATAGTAAAAGGACCCATATCAATAAGATAAAATAGATCAGATAGAATGAAAATATTCTAAGTAAGAAGGAATGTTTTGGTTTTCGATTTGAAACAGCTTCGAGTGCAAAGAGTTAATAGACATTAATTCCCAAAATTTTAACAATTGTCTGACCTAATATCCATTGTTTCACTGGAAATCGTAAATTCGCAAACAACTCGTGCATTTCAGCACTCGTTGAAAGGCACCGTCGCGTAGCTTCGGCTAGACTTGCGCGAACTATGGAACATGGGGACCAGGGTCGAGCATTATACCGGCGGATTATACCGACGGAAACGATCCAGTTTCCAGTCGCCGTTGGCCGATCGCAATTGCCGACGTGCCGGTCATTAATTTTGGCGGGCGCGGCTCTGTAAACCAACAGCGACGCGGCTCGCTTCGGAATTTTGCCGTTTCGAAAATATTTCACTGCGACGCGACGCCGGCCAGTCTTCCGGAACGCTGGAATACCGGCGTTCATTAATAGGAACGCGGAACATCGCGCAGTCCCGTCTTTTTTACCGGCGGTTGTCTTTTTCCACGTAAATTTGTTAGCTTCCCTCGTATTTCCTTCGCGGAACATTCGACCGGACTGCAGCCCCTAATTTATTTACACAAAGTGCTTTCTTGCGCTTGCGGTTCCGATGGCCTCTTGCCCGAATGAATTTTAATTCCGGCGAACCTGTTAATGGAATCTCTTGTTCCTCCCCGGCGCCCCATAGAGTTTGCAAACAAGCCAAATATCATTTCTGAGGGGTTGAATAAGATATTCTTTCCCCTTGAAATTTTGGAGAAATTATAGACGGTCGGGCGAGTGCGCATTAGAATCGTTTGATCGTTGTGAACAAACCTTGCATGCGTTTCATTGCAATTTCCTGTTCGACACCCCACAGAAATTTGCTAATAAAACAAATTTCATTACTGTAGGGCTGGGTAAAATATTCTTTATTCCCTGAAAATTTGAAAAACTATAGAAGAACGGGGGAGTGCATACATTGAGGTCTTTTGATTGTTGTGAACAAAGCTTGAATGCGTTCCAATGCATTTCCCTGTTCGAGACCCCCAGGAATTTTCTAATAAAGCAAATATCACTTTTGAGGGGCTGAATAAAATATTCTGTATTCCTTGAAATTTGGGAGAAACCACTGAAGATCGCGCGAGTGCATTCAGTGAAAACTTTTTATTCGTATGAACAAAGCTTGAATGCGTTTCAATGCATTTTCCTGTTCGACACCCCCCAGGAATTTGCTAATAAAACAAATATCCTTTTGAGGGGCTGAATAAAGTTTTCTTTACGGCCTGAAATTTTAGAGAAATGACAGGAGGTGTGCGAGTGCAGATTGAAATAATTTGATTGTTGTAAACAAAGTTTGAATGCATTTCACTGCATTTCCCTGTTCGACACTCTCAGGAATTTTCTAATAAAGCAAATATCATTTTTGAGGGGCTGCATAAAATATTGTAAAATTTTAGAAAAATTACAGGAGGTTGTGCGAGTGCACATTGAAATCATTTGATTGTAGTAAACAAAGCTTGAATGCATTTCATTGCATTTCCCTGTTCGACACTCCCAGAAATTTGCAAATACAACAAATATCATTTTCGGTGGGTAAAGTATTCTTTGCTCTCGGGAATTTCGGAACAATTATCGAACAATTTGTCGAATCGTTGTAGACAAATGTTGCAGGAGTTTTGCTTCGAACGCCGATTGTTCGATGAATAATGGAAGGCGATATTTCGGAAAATCCGTCAGGCGTGAAGCGAACGCGATAAAGCGAGAACACTCTCGATATCGCAGCTTTCCCGTTAATTAGGCGATTATTATGGCTGGAACTTTTCGGTCTATGACGTTTAATGAACTGTTGCGCGTGCACAAGTTTGCGGACGTGCACCTGCTGCCCACTCTACGGCGATTAGAGCCGTAGCCAGTAAAAAGCGTGAAGCATATTGATCTTGTTTGGGGATGGCTGCCGCTCGAGGCTCTCGAGCGATTATCGAGATAACGTTGTTTAGCAATTTTTAGTGGGTCGAGCAAACGATGTCAGACGTCTTTATCGCGTGCCTTCGTCGCTCACCTATTATTATAACACATACTGACCCGCTAAAAATAACTATCAATTTCTTTATACTTTTTGGAACCCTTGAAGCATCTTTACTGTTTCGAGAAACTGTCAAATTAGAAATTATTTTTTAAATAAATCGGCATTATGTTTTATTCTTATTCATATTTTTAATATATTTATTATATTAGTATTCTAGACTAATATATCTCCGCAGTATAATAAAACAGTAAAATGTCCATTGCAAAATTAATAACATTCAGTAACCCCTTCATCATCTTCGAAGCCATTAAAAAATGTTTGGAGTGTCTTAAAAAGTCTTCAGCACTTCCAGCTCCAAAAATACTTTTATGCAGACGCAAGCTCTGCTAATTGTTTCAGAGCTTGCAAAAATTGTTTAGCGATTTTAGGAAGTCTTATAAACTATATAAAAAATATTTTACTGTTTTGAAAGAAAGTATGTTCGTCATGAATATTTCGAAAACACAGATTAATTTTAAAAAAATACATTCATACTCTCAGAGAGATTTCGAGAAATTTCAAGCAGGTGTAATTTCGTCGAACGACGTTTCTAAAAATCACATTCCACTTTTTCGCGATTATAATACACTTTCCGCAAAATATTTCGTCGCTAATTTCCTTGTTCCGCGTCATTTCTCCGTACCGTACGAACCCCGATAAAATTCCACTGATTCCATATTCAAGCCCCAACCCCTGGTGCTCGAAACAATGCAGTGGAGAGATCGGATCTGCTTCAGCTGCCGCACAACAAACCACCCCAAAACTACCCCAAATCCGTCAACTTGGTCGAAGTCTCCATAGCCAAGCCTCTATTCAAACCATTTCCCCGATAACAAATTAATCTCTCGCAGACGTCGTGTCGACGGGGTCGCTGCAGGGCGCGGGCGTGGTGTGGGAATGGTGGATCAAAGAATGCGTTCATCAATTGCTGTCGCGCGAAATTGGAACCCGATCTGAATAACTTGGAAACGGAGAACAGACGCGTGAACCCAAAACCATCACGTTTTGCACGTTTCCGGGCTTCGACAGTTTCCATTTTGTTCATAGCTCATCCATAATAGTTCGTGTTACTGTGCCTGTAATCTTGGGACTTTAGTAACCATGGAAACGCCGTCTCACAATGGCTTCTTCGAGAGAGAATAAATGGACAAAGTAATGTACTCCTTATCAGGGGCGTAGAAAAATTAATATTATCAGCGAATTGATATGAACAACCTAATAACGTCTTCTCACATTACGTCTATATTTTACACTCTTGTGTGGTGTATTTTATTATGTTGTATCACCGTCTGCTGCGTTATGACGTGTTTAATTCGATCAATTTAGTCGAAGACACGTTGAGTTGTGTTTTATTGAACCATTTAGTATAGTGTCAGGTTGTGTCGTGCCGTATCGAATGGTTTTATACAGAGTCAAGATCAGTTGTGTTGGATTGAACCATTTTATACAGTGCTGCATTGAGTCGTGTTTGATTTTAGCATTTTACATAGTGTTGGGTTGTGTCGTGCTTCTTTGGATCATTTCATGTAGTGTCACACTGTGTCGTGTTGTACTGAATGGATTTATACAGTATCAAGTTGAGTTGTGTTGAATTGAATCATTTTCTATAGTGCTGCGTTGAGTCGTGTTTGATTTTAGCATTTTACATAGTGTTGCGAAGTGTCGTGCTTTTTTGAATCATTTTATATAGTGTCACGTTATGTCGTGTCGTCTTAAATAGCTTATGCAGTATTAAGTTATGTCATGTTTGATTGCAGCACTTTATGTATCATTAAACTGTGTCGTGCTTTTGATGCATCATTTTAGTCAGTGTCATGTTGTGTTATACTTGATTAGTAGTATACATTTTATACTTTTTATACATTCTCCCATCATATTATGATATACTATTATACGTACTTGTATGATGTTGGACCAAATCATTTCAAGCTGTGTTCTGAAGTGTTGGCTGAAATCCTGTTGAGTAGCATTTCATTATATCAAATACCAATGTATTTCAAATTGTGTCGAGTAGGAAGTCATCTACTCTTGTACTTTATTATTTCGTCGTGTCCCAGACGCGATTGGATTCAATAAGACGATACATCGCACGGTGTACCAAACCAAACCACTCGAAACGATTCCCAAAAGATCTGAACCTCCAGAAGAACGTCGAGAAAGCTCTCAGAACAAATCAGCTTTAGTGGGACGTCAAATCCAATGCGATAACAACGACTATACAGTATCACGGATGATCATTACATTTTATTCTGTTGTATTACATCACTTACCTTAGCATCGTATCTCGCCGTGCCATCGTATCGCCCAAGAGAATCCCCAAGAGCACTCTCGGAAGAGTCTGCACCTGCAGAAGAACGTGAGGAAAGTTCACAGAGCAAATCACCTTCGTTGAAACCTCAAATTCAATGCGACAATGACAACGATGCAGCATCACCGATAGTCTGCATATTAGAGTAAATTGTTACATTGGGTTCCGTAATATTACATCAAGAGAATCCCCAAAAGAACCCACGAAAGATTTAACCCTTAGCACTCCGATGGCTCCTCTGAGGCACCACTGAAAATTGTCATACTATTATTTAAAACCATTTTTGTATCACTATGTTTGTATCTAAGAAATTGGTGAAAGTCGAAGTGTTGCACGTACGAGTAATAGCAATAAAGTTTGTATGCACGAGAAGAAGCGAACCATCTGTAATGGAATTATTCTAGATAAAAAATCGTCTCGATTTTGGGACTAAAATTGCTTGGAGTGCAAAGGGTTAAACCTACAGAAGAACGCCAAAATCAATGCGACAACGACGACTGTACAGCATGGCCGATGATCGTTACATTGGATTCCGTAGTATTACCTTTCTTACCTTAGCATCGTATCTCACCGTGCCATCGTATCGCCCAAGAGAATCCCCAAAAGCACCCTCGGAAGAGTCTGCACCTGCAGAAGAACGTCGAGAAAGTTCACAGAGCAAATCAGCATTGCTGGAACGTCAAAATCAATGCGATAACGACGACTATGCAGCATCGCTGATGAGCAGTCCCGAAATAATCCGGTTGGGAAGACGCCGTGCCGAGTCGTTTCTTCAATTGGTATATTAGTCTCTGGATCTGGATCAAGTATTTCGAGGATGGTTCGGGAACGGGAGCCGAGGCTCGCTGGAAAATTATCCAACGAGAGCGAAGCAAATAAGGGTTGAGGCCGTGAAAATGCGAATCGAAGGAGAGCAACTTCCGGACGGTAGGGAGTACCAGGGAGGGGGTGAAAGGTGGGACTGGTTCGACTCCTCGAGAAGTGTTTCGAGGGTTGGGGCTAAGGGGATGAAGGCTTTCCGTTGATTAGAGTGCCTCGGATTCCATACAGACGGAATTTCGTAGATCGTGGACTCGACGCCGGGAGCGTGCGCTCTCCTCTCACTCATCTTCTGTTTTTTAACCCTCGAACAGGGGGATGTTTGGGATAAGTAAACGGACGGAAGAATCGATGTTTCCGCGATGGGAAGGATTGTCGTCGATGAGGACGAGGGGACACGGGGATACGCTTGAACTTTGAAAGGGCCGTAATGAGCGAGTGAAGCGGGAGAAAATTGCGACCCGGAAGGAAACTGATTGACGTTGCGTTGCCAAATGGTAATTAAGGGGGCGCAGTGTTTGTCGACTGGTGTGGCGGTTCGTTTTTAGCCCATGAGAAAATATAGCGACGCCGTTGCGCGATTAAATTGAAATTTAATACGGGCTGTCCTAGAATCGAGAAATTTAATCTAGGATTTAATCAAGAGTTTCATTTAAACCCTGTGGAACATCGGCGATCAGCTATTTCACTTTCTAGTACACTTGTTGCAGCTGCGACGTTTATTCGAGAGCATCTCGAATTTATATATTTTACAGTTCTTTTAATTTTATAGAAAGTTATTTCTGTCGTGATTCGGAGTAAGGTTATACCACTTTACCATTCAATATTTCTTTATTTTATATTCTCATGTTTCATAAATTCCGAGATAACTTTGCGTATGGCAATTCTTCAGAGGGCTGTTTCACCCCTTAAACTTCAGTTTTCAGCTATATGAATCTGTATCCCCTATTTTTAGACGTTCCGCGTGCCTGTAAAGTTTTATCAATGTCGCAGGGGGACAGTTGAGTATTAGTGAATGTATTACAATAACAATATGTAGCCTAAAAGGAGGTTAACTTAAACGGAAGAAAGGAGCTGACGATTGCAAAGTCGGTGGGAAATGTTTACTACGATAGTACAAAGTTATATATTCACTTTCAAACGTCTGATCAATAATTCCACATTCCACTTAACAAGACGAGACGCACATGCTTCAAAGAATTGCCAACGTCAAGTTTTCTGCTCCTTCTGTAAAACATTAATTCTTAACGTAGCGACCATTGTCTCATGTAAAACTTCACTTCGAAAACGTCTGATTGGCTATGATGTAAAAGTTACATTGGCCAATTGGAGCGTACGTCGCTTTAATGCCTGTAAAGCTGTTTGTTATTAAATTTTGATAATTTTTATATTCTTTCTGACCTATATATTAAGCATTTCACGTTCCTTCTTCTCTTGTTTATAAATAAATAAAGTGTTAATTTTCCTGAATTTCAACGTTTTAACTTAATGGTATTCAGAAAACAAGATTTAACTTCACACTGAAATTTTTTGAAAGTGACATTTAAATCATTTGAAATTGAATTTAATTCCAATTGGAATAACTTAACACTAGAACTACTGAACAGTAAATCCAAAGATATATATTGCTTTGTGACAATAACAAGACTGCATCTATTCAAACTTCATTCAATTTTTATTGTAACATGTGGTTTATTAAAGAAGTACATCGGAAAGTTACTAATGAAAACATGTTTATAACTTCAATAATTGCGAAAGAAGAAACTAGGGACCAGTCAAAATGACTGATTTGGTAGTTCTAGTGTTAAAAACATATGGGACATAATTCAGTTAGTTAAAAATGACTGGTTTGGTTGTTCTAGTGTTAAAAACAGATGGGATATAATTCAGTTAGTTAAAAATGACTGGTTTGGCAGTTCTATTGTAAAAAACAGATGGAATATAATTCAGTTAGTTAAAAATGACTGGTTTGGTAGTTCTAGTGTTAATTCCCAAATCTCTAAAGTGAAGATTATAAACATTAATGAACTGCACAATTTTTCTATAATCAAAACGAAATGATTCAATCAGAAATATATTATGAGAACACCAGAAATTTCGAGAATAGAATAAAATTCGCAGGGGTATGGCAAACAGTGTACGCGTGTTAGTATGCGCGCGAAGCAGACATGTGGTCGATCCAACTAGATTGTGGCAGCTCCAGAGGAAATTTCTCCGAATTTCAGCGGAAAATCTTTGAATCGGATGCCGGCCTATTTTTTTCTCCGCCATTCAGACTTTCCTCGACTGGAAAACGAAGCTTCTCGTCGGCGAACGAGCTCGCGGGCGCGATGCTCATCCGACGTTCGCGTAATTATGGCTTCTTAACCGGGCGAAATTTAATCCGAGAATGTGGAACGTGCGAAAGAGCCACAGGCTCAATTCCCGGAGCGGGCGAATGCTTGAACGAGAACTCGGCCAACTCGAAAACGGCTTATTTTCTACGATAAAGCGTTCTCGCCGAATTTCGAAATAACAAACCCGCCTCTAAATGGAATAGAAAATTCGTCAACGCCCAACAACGAACGTTCTCGCGGACATTCGATCGTTTGCAGTCGGAAATTGTGTTGCTACAACATCGGTACATTGTTCTCGGTACCTTCGTATTTGTCTACACCGGAAATTCATGAAGTCCGCAGTCCATTTATTGACCTCTTGCTCTTTGTGAGTTCGACACGTAACCCATAGACATTGCCTCGAACTATGCAGTGCTTAATTAACCATAATTCAAGGGAATATTGTTCGAAGATATCGAATGATCAAAATTTACAATAAATATGAAATTTTAGCACATTGTAGCTTACAAAAGTATTCGAACACTCTTCAAACGTAAATAACATTTTTAAGATTGGGCCAAACGTCTTGACTTTTCTTGAGCAATTAGTTGCATTGATTTAATAAATGATATGCAAAATGAATTTTATATAAATATTGGAATTGGTATAAATTACATGGCCAATAAAAAAGGACGCATCTGGTAGATCTATGATAGTTATACACATGCAAAAAAAAATGGTGAAAATCGAAATTTTTCACGATTCTTGGTCAATTTTTGTTAAACACGTTGCCGCACACTTTTAATTTGACGATCGTGCTCATAAACACATTTTCTCTAGATGCCCAAATGTTCCGAAGCAGTAAAGCATGAGAAACCGCATAAAAAAACAATTAATATGCTGTCTGGCATGCTGTGCCTTTTTCTCGATATATTACTCAATAATTAACAAGTGTATACGTTAGTACACTTCGTACTGGCTTGTAGGAATATACCGGGTGCTCAACTTGTACAGTGTCGCAAAATTCATATGAGCGTTTAGATATAGTGTTGTTACGACGTAAAAATATGATTACAGACTTTTTCGAGCGCGATGTCGGATGCGCGAAGCAGTGCACTGGGGTTAAGATAATATTTCTTCGCGACCATTTTCGCCAGGGAAAGATCGGATGAGTGACTTCCGGTATAAAAGGGAACATTCAGATGCCAATCGCGTATACCTAGAGTACACGTTGGCACTTCAGGATGCAACAAAGCTGCTGTTGCCTCTCGTAAAAAGGATTTCTAGGGCTTTAAGGAACAAAGATGAGCCACTTCTGGCAGCTGCCGCGCAGATATCAGATTACAACTCCTTTCTGTTGCTTCCTGTCGTTCCCGCCGCCAGGAACAAACAATCGTATTTACGTTAGCGCTCACGTATTATCATTGTCTCCGTTACTTCTTCGGTGAACACCTGGCGAAATTGATACCGGTGCGGCCGTGCAGAAAAAGACATTCTCCTTGGCCACCTGTGTGCCGTCGTTTTTACCACCGACGATTTGAATCGTTGTAAAAATGCTATAAATAATATCCAGTCGATGTTCGTTACATTTCGAGTTACTAAATAATTTTTCCTATGAAGTAACAGTACATACAATAAGTAAAATTGTTAAATTCATAAGAAATTACGTAGCAAGGAATTAGAAACAGAAATCGATTTTGTTGAAACATAAAATAAAACTAAACTATAAATAATTTTACAATAAACTATATTTTTGTTAATCTTGAAGAAAAGAAAATTTAGTTTTCACGAAATCTTTTCTACAAATACCCAACAATATTTATTAATCATTTCTTTCGCTTAAAATTTATAACTGAAGTTTACGCACACAGTTTTGTTTGAAATTGGTCGCTGTACGAATACTTTCCACACCGACTGTAATTAACTAGTTCTCTAGCAGATCTATGACGACACTCCCCTTTTCTCTTCTCCCTTTATACCTAATTTTTCACTCACCGGCCAAAATCTAATCAGATTGCGGCAATACGTTTCCAACGCAGTAGTCGAGCTCAATGGAGTCTCAGACAAGTCTGTCGTCATTGTCAAATTAATTTCGCGTGAATGGCGCACAGGCACCGGTCTCAATACACTAATCGGTTTATTAATTCGAGGAGCGCCTCATTGTTCCATTCAGCTGCTATTCCGCGCATTAATCATCGAATTGGTCAACACGTCACGGACACAGCCTGTTCGAGACAATTTGTTTTTCGCGCCCCCCTCTCTCTCGTGATATTCTGCCTTGTTACGGAAGGCCTTCCACTCATCGCAAGAATTTTAATAAGCGACCGACTTTTCACCCTCCTCCCCTTTTTCCTGCCCGTGGGAAAGCGTACTGCTCGCCGGTCCGGGTTAATTAAACCACCATCATAAATTTCGTGACCCGCGCCAATAAAGAGGTAGACGAGAGGGAAACGGCCTCGCGTGTGTTACGCCGTTCAACGGAATCAGATGAAATTGGATGTAGTAAGTCTCTCGGCAGGTTCGCGAAAATTTTTATAGAGAAAGATAATTAAGCGAAGATGTACCAAAGAAAATCCGAGGCGCTGGAGTGGCTCATCTTCTGAACCGAACAGCAATAACATTTATATTCCGGTTTATTTTCCTTGAGAACTTTCGCTGTTGCAGCTTCGCGAGAAGTTTTTATTTAATCTCATTAATTCGCAGAGTTTTTACTAAGATACGTGGATGAGTTATTTTCTCAGAATATCGCGGGCTCGTGTATGTGTACCGTGACCAGGAAGAATAGAGGTGTTGTTATCGAAATTCTACCACATACAGGGTGTTCCGGAACTGGTGGTACAACCGAGGAGGAGGTGATTCTACATGAAAGACTGAGTCAAAAATGTAGTATACAATTTTTTGATACAAGGCTTTGCTTTCGAGAAAAATTAGTTTGAAAGTTTATCTAGTGCGCGTGCACTCGACTATCGAGATCAGGAAGAAGAGAGGTGTTGTTATCGAAGTTCTATTGCGATTGATTACAGGATTGAAACTGTTCAATTATGACCAACTACTCTGCAAGGAGCAGTTCCCTTTTCCCAAATTTTCTGTCTTTCTCTAAACCTCTATTTACTATAATAAACCTATAAACCGCCGTCGACCGGCTCGTTTTCCGTGGGTGTCGGCCCTTTACGAACCGCGACAGTTCATCCCTTCCGCTACTTCGTTACAAAATGCCTACACTTTAAACTTTTGGAACAGTAGATGTAGTTCGTGAATGCAAAATACATTAGATATACTGTTGTAAACTAGAGCGTTATTGCCTCGAACCACCGGCAATTCGGACGGCGCAAACGCTCGAGACAACGTGAACAGTTTTATAATGACAAAAACCGCGACGGCTATAGTTTACAGACTCGTTGCAACGGATCTAACAAGGCGGAATCGTATAAAAAATTAGAACGAGCGAGATCCTCGCAGGCCGGATCCCGATGACAAAACTACAACGAGCGAAGTGACTCTGGGTCGTGAGGAAAGTCCATCGGTGACCAGCGGGTCGATCGTAAAACGCCGCTAGTTTATATCCCATCATAAGAACTCACGGCATCAAAAACTTTTAGGGTCCATAATAGAACTTCCACCCGGTTCCATAAAATGTCACCAAAATCCCGTGTCGAAGTTGTAACGATCGTCTCCCTGTCTGACCAATAACGGGCCGTTCCACTGATCGTTCAGGACTTCCACCGAACCCGGAAAAAAAGACGGTTGTTTTACCTGGCGGTGTTAGCGTCCAATTCTGAATTATAACTTTTTCTTATTATCGTCGCCGTTTCCGTGAAAGAAAAACTTTTTCCCTGTAACCGTTTCGACAGACGGATTTGCTCGTTACTTCATTGCTGCGGGATAAGTATCATTCTTATTACTGGGAATCTTTTTCAAGAAAAACGAGCGCACCTTCATGAAGAAACATTACGGATATCTAGTAGCTATTACGTTATACTACTTAAGCGTAAGTCGCTAACTACGTGGTATCAGTGACGATTGTTAGTGCTATTCAACCGCAAACCATAATTTTTTCGAGTTATTATGAAGTAAAAATATAGTAAACTTCGACCATTTTTAAATAAATGATACAATTAATAATTAAATTATGTAAATATATAATAAATAATTAAATATAATTTTGGTTCATTCCTTAATTCGTTAGTCTGACTATCACTAAGTTATTCTACTTAAAAGACACATCAATCTCTCCTTAAACAGTATAAATTATAAGATATTACTTATTTATTGTTTATGGACTGAAATTATTGTGACCATTAGGCAGTGACAAAGAATAATTTATCGTATGACGACTCCTGAGAATAGAGAATGAAGCGTGTCATTAGAATTTTAAACTTCCGATAAATCACAGTGCTCTATGAATGCATAAATAAGAAAACGAATATGGATAGATTGTTCCTCAGACATTCAACTAACTCAGGAAATAAAAATTGTACAATTTCTGTAAAATTTTTTAAATTCATTAATGACCGCACTTTCGAGGCAATTACCTCACTGTGCATCGCTTCTACTGAACGTCCGATTATCGTTGGTTTCTTCCACTTACAAGAGACTAAACAGCTGCTGGTTAGAGAAGATCACAAAGCATTATTTATTTATTATTACTACAGCAATACTCTTAGTAGTAGAACGTTCCAGGGCGTGATATATGAACACAGCCGAGTTGAAAACGTATCCAAGGGAAACGAACGTTGCAAATCGCGATCGTAAGGATAAATTGGACTGGGTCAAGGGGAAACGGGCGTCGGTTTCCTGGCGTTCGAAGAGCAACGATCACGTTTGAACCGTCTGAATTCGTCTTCGAGGAGAAAGGCGAGCCGAGTACCGGCGAGAAACGATGGAGGCTGTGTAGATTGCGTTACCGCGCTGAGAATACAGCCTCTGCTTGGATGTCGTAGCACTTAATTAATCTATAAAGCTTGTATTTTCATTACCGTCGTAAGTCTGTTTTAATGACAGCGCGTGCTGGCGTTGAGTTTAATTACAAATTATCCAGCGACTTTCAATTTTACCAGGGTTACTTTGACTGGCTTTAGGGGCCAATAACCGGGAAACTGGGGATTAATGTTTGCTCGTATCTCAGGATAAACCGGCACCCTCGAAGCACACTCCTGAAATCGACAACGAACAGTAACATCCCTAATTCCAAATTGTTCCCGGTGAGATTATTTCTACGGACCACGGCATCGTCCCGCATTTTCCGGTCGCCTAATCACCGTGATTGGACTCGCCGAACTTCAACCCTCTCGATCCGCAAGCGTGAACGTTCTCACGAGAACAGAGGAAAGCTCGCGTGAAACGAAATTCGCTCGCTCATCCGTCGCGCCCCGACGAATTACAAACTCATACTTTATACAGGGGAAACTCGTGCAACTTATCCCCTGCCCACCCCGCTCGCAGCGGCGCGGGATCCATCGACCGCGCAACACATAAACTTTTCCAATCATTCTCCTGCGCCGCGCAAGCTCCATAGAAATATTTTTGGATACCGTTGATGCGACAGGCTGGCCGACGAAAATTGCATCCAAGAAATGGACACATCACTCGCATCCATCCATTCTTCAAAATTTCACAGCTCTAACGGAATGAAATTGATAGAGAAAAACGTATTCTGGAGGGTGAACTTTGTATTTCGTGTTCGTGAAATCTATTCGAAGTAAATGGATGTCCAAGGGGGTGAATTCGTCATTAACAATTTAAATATTGTACCTTCATTTTTAGACGAAATCAAATGTTGTTCTGTTGTAATATTCCTTTGTGTTACTTATGCAGATATAATAACGCACATTAAAATCAAGCATTCTACATAAACAAAAATGTAACTAAATATAATGGAATAAAAATGAAACGATATTGAGAAAAATACTGTAAATATTTCACGATGCAACATTTAACAAAACGGTTGCGATTTTTTAACTGAACGCACCAGAGAATCAAGTATCTCTGATTGTTAAATTCGCCGGTTAATGCAACATTTTTGCAGCCATCTTTCGCCGGGTTTTTCGATGCAAATTATTCACTGTACGCCTGTTTCGTCATTCGGATGGCCAGTTCTAGCCTGTTTCCGGGAACCGAGCAGTTAATGCCGCTCTAAACGTGCAAGCGACAGGACAATGGCGTCGATCCGATTCGATTTGATTCGTAAAACTGCGATTGCTGACGCGGCCGACGCCGTCACATCCATTCTGCTCTTGCGGAACCGGGGATTGAGGGGTGGACAAAGGATGGACGGGTGTCGAAAGGTGCGCAAAGAGGGTGTTCGTGCTGGAAAAGAGTGGAGGGGCTTGCAAGTAGTGAAAAGAAGGTCTGCAGAGGGTTGAAGGTGGTGAAAAGTGGTGAAAGGGGGTTGCGAGCGGATGAAAAGAAGTAAAAAGCGCTGGGAAAGGTGGTGGAGGAATGAATGAGGGTGAAACGGGATGGGAAATGGGAGGAAGGAATAAAAAGCGGACGAGAGGGGATGGATGATGGTGCAGAGGGGTGGCAAGAGGGTCGATGGAAGTGGATGGGGTGAATTCGTGAGGATCGTGCAAGCTGGCTGCCGCACCATCGCATCCGTCATCGTTTTTCACGGGACACCACCTTTCCACCCCTGGACAAATGAGCTTGTTTTCACTGCATCTTCGCAGATTTCTTAGTCGGAGTAATGATTAGGGGAGGACTAGGCCCTCGAGCTAGAGAAAGGGTTGAGCTACGCTAACCTTTGACAGGTATTTATGGCCCTAGTTGGGACCTCTATGCAATCGGGCCAATGAAATTCCGATTTGCGGAATTCAGCGAAGTTTTCGCCAAGTTCGAAAGGGAAAGTTTGCGATAGCTTTCCTGATGGAGGTGTTAGGGGCGAAATGGTTGAACTGGGGTGCGTTTTAATTAGGATATTCGGGAGAGAGCTCGAAGCTTGCTGCTTTGATCGATGTTTACGGAATACTCGAATTGATACTTTGCTCGAGTGCTTCCGCGTTTGTCGAACATATTCGCGAAACTGTAGTTTTAGTTTTATTTTGGACGGGTTGCCAGAAATTTGTGTACCTGTTTAACGGATAACCGTGTCCATGGAACATGCGGTGATGTACGAGGACAACTTCGGATTCAGCACACGTAAATAATAAAAAGGGTTTATACGAACGTTTGTCCTATCTGACCTTGTTTCAAAGTCCCCCGAATGTCCCATGCGATTCATACCGGTTTATCGAGTTTTATGAGGGACATTACCTCAAGTTTCACGACACGGCTGTGTACATACTCGAACAAGCCGCATGAGCAAGCGCCTTAATATCCGCAACGCTAACCCCACTTCCTGTTCTCCATCCAACCACTCGATAACGCGAAACGTATGTGGCGAACGCGATCGGGTCAGGGAATCTCAAGAGTCGTACACTGTATCTCCGAAATGGCGCAACTCCAATATTTATACGCGATAAACCTCGCCGAACAATTAAATTGCTATTTTTACGGAACTCTTTCAATGCCAGAAAATATTTGTCTGCGAATATCCCACTTTTCGAAACAATCTATTGGTTTTAAAACGACCGATGTAGTGAGCACAAATATTATTGAACTGTTAACTTTTCTGCCGCATTTTTTACTTCCTTATTATTACTACACAACACCGTGCACGAAAGTGTATCAAAGAATAATAGTAACGATACTTCTGTAAAAA
>CM052089.1:14049262-14061195 GCA_028453745.1 Agapostemon virescens
AAAAATTCTACACAAATATGAACGAAACAATCAAACGATGAGAGCGTCACAAAAATTATGATAAAATTCAAAATAATTATCTCAGCGAAGAGAAACAAAGTTCAACATGTCTCGAAATGTTAATACCCTCCGAGGAACACAAGCTTCGATTGAAAAAAAAACATTTCGCGAGTGATAAAAAGGCGAATCTCCGGAGAATCCGCGAAGCTGTTTGAAAGCAACAGTAAAACAGAAAAATATCTCATGGTGTATCTTTTCCAAGGGGAGCTTGGCTCGGGAAAGCGATACCGAAATACGAGGTAGTTTAAAATAGATGAATTCAATGTGTATTGCTACAGTTGTTACAAATTCGTCGACACGCATACATGCATGCGAAAAGGGTATAGAGCGTGAGTCCGTGATGGAGAAGTCACGGAATCGCAGTAATACGTATCCGAGGGCGCAGAGGGGCAAGTATATCGGCCGGGAACGTGCTAGAAACGGAATTACCGTGAAATATACCGCGAATTCTGGCAAGCATGCACGCGATATTCTTTGCGTCGGCCATAAATCATGAGCATCGAAACCACGAATCGTCGCCAAACGCTATTGGCGCTTGGCGGAACGCGGTCACGGTATTTCTGCGTTGCGTTCCTGCGCAAACTGTACGAAATAATTGAAGTTATCTGCGTGTTAGAGACTCTAACAGTTGTAAAAATTCTGCCGCGACGGCAGTACCGGAAGTTACACGCTCCTCGCCCAGCCGGAAATGAATTAGGTGTTATCTCTTGCGAAGAATGCGGTATAATATAAAAATCGACCCCAAACTGGTGGACTACTTTACGACCACCGTACTCGAACAATTTCAAATCTAACAGATGGACACCACGTGCAGCGGGCAATAATAAATTACACCATTGACAATAAAAAACAATAAACTCGGAAACTTCATCGACAGTTCCCTTTAAACACGTCCACGTATAATTAACCTCTTAGGTACGATGCGCTACTATATTATATTACGATATTCCATTATAGTGACTTTATCGTGCTTTAAAATATACCGCACTCAATTGTATTATTCATTATTAATAATGTATCTTATCTTAATGGAAAGTTATAATTTAGTTGTCGAAAATTTTGTTACAATGTATTCGTGTAAGAAACAACATTATTCGTCACATATTTCGCACTGAATCATCTAAACATGTATTTCCTGAACTTTTTTCAAACGGAAATAACATTTTATTTAATTGTTGATCGTATACGATCATTCGAGAATAGCTAGGCACGCAGTAATTACAAGTTTGTCTATTCTTTTTGTCGTTCTTTGGAGGACAAAGAAAGTTTAGTCACTGTTATCGTAAAATAAGTCGTAGGCCAAGGGGTTAAACTCTGCAGAGAAATAGCCCCGCGCATAATTCAGCCGTACGTAAGAGGTCAAACAACGCTATATTTCTCCACCTAAAACTAATCTTGACTGTCTTCTGAAAATCTTGGAGCGAGTTTTCGCAGTACTCGCATTCGTCCGTTATACGTGTGTAATCTCCAGGAGGGAACATTTACTTTTCTATCTGTACCGTTACGTGTGTGGTTGGAACAATGAAGGGAGTTTATTAAACATGTTATTATAATAAAATAAACCTATTGGTTTACCCAAATTCTGACAAAACCACGGTCTACAGGTTACGTGTAACTCACCTACATATGTGCTCGTTTTAGCAGCCAGAGATTGTAAGATGTTTATCCAGAGACCATACAGCTCGTCCGACCAAAACAGTAATTTCCACTCGAATCGATTAATCGGCGATAAGAACCATAATTTCCACGCCAAGAAGCCACGGTTTTTACGGTTGCTCTCGTCGATCGGAGACTTCGCGAAATGAAAAACGCGCTTGATGTCCGCTAGTAATCCGTGAAGGCAAAGAAAAATCACGCGAGACGCGCCACAAGAAAAGTTTAACGAGCCAAATTGGCGCCGAATAGTTGGCGAGTGAGAGAAAATAGCCATGGCTACTCCAGGGAAAAAAGTTTGCCCGGGATCTTGGGGATCTATTCGCGGTGCCGGCCCGCGTGAAAATTCGATTACAGTAAGAAGCTTTCGTTTTTGCCGTGGTACCATGTAAATGTTTTTGCTGGCGACGTTTAACGGCCGCTCGATGCAAAAACCTCGAGGTAAGACCGCGATTTAACAAATTCCGCCCAAGGGCCACCTCCCGCTCGCAAAAATCACTGGGAAAATCGAATATGATCACTTTGGCACGCGTTGCCCCAGAAATTTCAGTTTTACTACGTCGTTTTTGAACGTGGAATGTCTGCAATTCGTTCGCCATTAACCCCTCGCCACATTATGACGAGTCAGACTCGCGTCGACGGTTTTAAACGAAATCTGACAAATATAAATGCGACGAATATTGTTATTTTTTATATTTAAGAAGTATTTCAATACAGCTGTAAAAGAACCGTAAATTTTCATATTGTTTGTGTACCATTTTCCGTGGCGAAATCATTACAATAACTGTAGTTGCAGAGACAGTGATATGGCAAGGGATTAAGTAGATTGTGCCATCAATTGATCAGACTCGCGCAGACTCTCCAATAGAAAGCCAGTACTGATATAAAATTAATTAACAGTTTTGTAGGTTTTGTTTTCAGTGATTAACCAAAGAAATAAGCAAACGATAATTATAAAATGTTTATATTCATATTATTATGATTCCACATGTTTGTGTACTTTCTCCATGCAGAATACACATGCTAATTAATTAATATTCAAGTATATCGAGTTATTAATTGTCAAACAGATTCTGCTGCTGCTATAACGATACACGTTTATATTTTCCGAATATTGGTACGATTGCTTCACTGAGGTAGAAACGCGCAGAGAATATATTTAATTTGGTTTAAGTGGAATATGCTGCACGTGGCTAGACACCGTTAGACAGTGATTAGATATTTGGGCAAACACTATAGAGAATCTATAAACGTAACAGTTGAGGAAGTAGCAAATGTATTTCGCGAGTACCATTAATTCTGGAGCACAGTGGAAAGGGTCATATTATGGCTGGACAGAGCTCTCGCTTGAAAGTACAATTAATGTCAGCCAATTCATTCCTCTTCCACAATTGTCTGTCTAAAAACACTTTAAACGCGGCTGTCATTTATCTGATACGATCTCGCGGAAGCTGTTAACAACCGCTTCACGCAAAAATAATACAAAAACATCTATCAGTTGACCCAAAATACTCCGAAAAATTCGCCGAGTAAAAACAATCGACCGAAGCCATTTTTAACGGACTTTTTATTTCATTTCGGCTCTAATACAATCCATACAATACGTCAGAAATGGAGAAGGAACGTATTAACCCCTTGCCATATCATTGTCCTTGCAACTGCAGTTATTATGTCTTCATTGCCAAAAATATTACCGAAAAAAAAAAATTTATATTTCTTAAATAAAATTTCGTTTTGTCTAAAAAGAAATGCACCATATTTATATTTGTAAGTCTTTACTTAAAATCTTCAACACGAGTGTGACTAGTCATAATATGGCAAGGGGTTAATGTACTTGTAATATTTGTTAATATTTGATAACATAACCTCTCTAAATTAACATGCAACATTAATCATCGGTGGTTGCCGAGATACAGTGAGTAACTTTAATATTCGGACACTATAAAAGTTTTTACTTTGTCGCATTGTAATTTTGTTTACGATGAAGAAAAAAAAGTGAATTCTAAATTGTATTCCTACATAAGTTCTAGTTAATGCAAGTATAAATTTTACTCATATAATTACTAACGTTTATTAAATATTCTATTTTAAAAAAACAATGTCTGGTTTTAACGTTACAATAATATTCACTGTATTTAAAGTACATTTATTTTATTTTTGTTTATTTAAAATTATATTCACTATTCATTTAAAGTTATTCACTGTATTTGTTCAGACCAAAAAGTGATTTTTCCAAATACACTGTCAGCAACGAATTATCGCAAGGCCCGCGAAGTGCAAGAGGGTTGAAAGGGCAGTTTCCAGAATTCTGAATTGGGCTCGATTAATAAATTACCCGGTTTTTAATGAATTCTTCCGGCTGTCGTCTGGCCAGTCAGCGCGTTAATAACAACGACAGCGAGGAGAGAGAGACCTCGTAGATCGAGGGTGGGAGGGTAGGATAGGGTGGAAGGAGGACGTTGTCCTCGCGGAAGGGTTACCACGTTACACCCCCCTCCTCGACTGGTGACGTCAGAAGGGGTTGCGTTACGTCAGTAGCGCTGCAGACTGTGTGGACTCGAAGTCGCCCGATGGTGGGGTTAGGCGAACTAGGCTGCCGGAGGGGGTTGCGAGGGAAAATGCTGGGGCAGAGGGATGACGCAAAATAAGGTCGTTCCACCCCGGATTTCATTCATCAGTCACAGTCCACGGTGGCCGAGCTAACAGGATTAATCGTCCGCAGTTGTCAGGCCTGTCTCAGCGACAAAACCGAAATCGGAATCCGCGGATCGATGGCGAACGGAAGCGCGCGACTGCTCGGATGCGTGCGAAAACCCTTTGTGACCGTGCCCCCTTTGAAGCCGACGCTACCTGTCTTCTCCCCACGCCAGACTTTCCGTTGCCTTTTTCTCAAAGGACTCCGGGTTTCGTTCGGGAGACGATTCTTTGCAGAAAACGGGGCTAATTATCACCACCGAGCCCTGTATCCGTAATCTGATGCCCGCATTCGATTTGCATCAAAGACTTCTTTCACGCTAAACCTGCCTAGGCATTAAAATTGATTAGTGTGTATCGACTTATAAAAATTCCAAGATTTAAGTCAATTGGATTATTTGCGATTTTAATTATAAAGCATAAATGACGAAAGAGATGCATTGAATCGATTGCTACGAAGGTAATTTCATGACTTTGATAAATGTGAAATGGAAAAATTGAAAAGGGTGGTTGATTCCCTCTGGTAGATTTAGTGTTAACTCTAGATTTACGGGCTGCGTCAAAATGATGCATTCTATTATTTTTCATTCATGATTTTTAACACTAGAACTACCAAACCAGTCATTTTGACTGGTCCCTACTTATTTCTTTCGCAATTATTGAAGTTATACAAATATTTTGATTAGTAATTTTCCGATGTATTTCTTTAATGAACCACATGTTAAAATAAAAATTGGACGAAGCTTGAGTAGATGCAGTCTTGTTATTATCACAAAGGAATGTATATCGTTGGATTTATTGTTCGGTAGTTCTAGTGTTAAGATTGTAAAGGTGAGTCTCTATTAGGAATGAGTCAGCTGATTGATTTCTTTGAATATACATTATTAAAAAATCGATAAAAATTTGAATAGTACACGTTTTAGTGAATTTAATTTTGTCCTGTATGAATACAACATTGTTGCAAGATTCCATTACTGCAAGAATGGATGGTAAAAATGTGTAATCATTAATAAAAGAAGATTATTTATTTCTGGATTTTTAATAGTTTAAATTTGTGGAGAATTGAGGAATTCGATGGCGATTGGAATAGGGGTTGATTGTTTTATGCAGGGGATGTTATTGTGAGAATGTTGACCTGATTTCTTGAAGGATTTAGTGAAATTAAATGAGTCACGACATTTTTATAGAAACGCAAAAAGTTTGTGGTTGATTCTGACACCCCTGCGACAATTCTGTTGTACTTTTGCAGATTATTTAAATTTTTGCTAATTCATTTTCACCACTGTATGTCGATTCTATAACTTTATTCTTTCTTGCCTTTTTCTATGTCTGTCACTGAATCTAAAATATTGAAAATATATTATTTATATCGTCTCAAACATGTAAAATAAATAAGCATGTTCATAAAGAAAAATATTGAGGTATGCTTCTTATATTTTTAAAAATTCTACCCTGTATTTGTAAAACGTTATCGTAAACATTATAAATAATTATAAACGGTAACTATTAGACCGGTAAATTTATATATTTATAATACAAAACGAACTATTCGTATGCAAAGCGAAAAGACATTAAAAATCTTTAAAGCAATTTGTTTGAACTCTTTTATTGCACTTCCTCTAATTGACTGGGGCAATTTTTATTTTGCATAAAGATCCACAGTCTAGTAATTACAAGCAGTATTATAAATGGTAATAAGGCAATTTACTCATTGTCATTCTTTCCAGAGTTTGCGCGCAATAAAGGCATTAGTATTATCATTACCATGTTACGGAATGAGTGCTCGTTTCATCATATTAACTTTACTATTGCTCCTGGCCCAATTAAAAAGAGAGTATCTAATTAAAAAGAAACACGAAGACTACGTTACGGTAAAATATAACTTTCATCCCATATAAATTATCTGTATCATATTGAAACAACAACTTACATCAATATCGATTGGCTGTAAGTTTCCTCGCAAATCAGACACTATTATAATTATCTCATTTTACAAAGTATCATAAACATGTACTACATTAAACTAAAGTCTGTACAGTGTAGTCCAAAAATGTTTGAGTTATTGATATGACAATTTTAATTATTTGACGCTTCGTAATATTTTTAATTTGCAAAACTTCAGATTGTTAAACTAGATCTATGAAAAATTATTTGATAAACGTTTTAATAAACACACCCTCGTTGTTTTAATAAGGTAATGTAAAGTAGTCACGTTTAGCGAACTGTAAACTAACTGTTAAAAATGTTTATCATAAATTAAACGAAACTTCTCCAAAGCACAAAAGTTTGCTGCACGTGTTAACCCTTTGCGGACGAAGATTTTTTTAAACATTTGAAATACTTCCTCTAGGAAGCTAAATGTTACATTAAAAAAGTATATATCGATCTTTTGTTACTGTAATAATTAAATTATATTTTTCACAACATTAAGAAGTGAATGTGCAGACCTGACGTCACCAATATGTCAATATTCGTCTTCAAAGGGTTAAACAATATTTGAATATACAATTGAATGTTACCGCCGGATCTGTGAACCGAACTTAAATAAACAATTAAATATTACTTCGTTATTAAATGGATTCGAGAAGCTGTCGAGATGAAGTTCGCCAACACTCCTCGCAAAAGTCAACGCAGAACTCATCGCAATTCATCGCATGGTCGGCGAATTTGCAATTGGCAGCGCGCAAACACCGCGACACCACTTATACCGAAGTTAAGGGGGTAAAAAGGCGGAACTTTAATTAAGGTTAATCCATCGTGAAGAGATGGGAAGGGGGGTGAGAGGGGGTTGCGTTCTACGCGAGGCGCAAACTTCAAAGTGTCCCGTGCCAATTTCGCCCAGCCTTTGCAGCGCCGCTGACGAACGGAAAGAAGCCAGCGATGTAATTAAATGATTCCTTCGGGCAATAGCTGTCGGCCAGCTGCTTGACTGCCTCATTATCCGACTCCTACGCGATATCGCGTCCTCCCACTCGTCGCGAAATGATTGAACGATCCGTTTTTCGACGGAGAACAGATCCGGGAACCATTGAACGCTTTGATCGGCCTTCCGCGAATATTAAACTTGAAATACCCCCTTCTGCGGTAATACATCAATTCAATCGAACGTTGTTGAAATTTACAAACTGGCGAAAACTTTCAGACCTAATTGCCGTAATTGGATCGTTCAGTTTGAGCATTTGTAGAACTTCGGTTATAAAGGGTGTCCCAAAATTAACGCAAGACTTGAATTTGCCGCGATTTTTGCAGTAAATTGTTGGCAACCCTGAAAAAAGAACAATTTGATAGCTGAGAGTTTAGGGTTAGTAAAAATGGAGCGTTATACGATACAACAACGTGTTTTCATTATTGAACAATATTTCAAAAATAATGACAGTTTGGCGGCCGCAGTTCGAAAATTTTCCACAAAATATGGTCAAAATAGTGTTTCAACCTCGTCAACTGTGAAAAGATTAATTGAAAAATTCAGGGAGACTGGATCAGTTGGAGACGCTAAACACACCGGTCGTCCAAAAACAAGCCGTTCAAATGTCAATATCGAAGCAGTGCGTAAGAGTGTTGGTGAAAATCCAGGAACATCGATTCGGCGTAGTAGACAAGAATTGTAAATTCTATGAAGCTCTCTACAGCCTATACTCACAAAAAATCTGGGTCCCCATGCTTACAAAATTCAATTAACACAACAACTGAAGCCGAATGATCATGAACAGCGAAGAGAGTTCGTGGAATGGATTATCAAACATCAACAAGTGGATGCTGATTTTTCGAGCAAAATCATCCTAAGCGATGAAGCACATTTTCACCTTGATGGCTTTGTTAATCGCCAAAATTGCCGTGTTTGGGGTTCGGAGAACCCACATGTGATTGTCGAACAACAGATGCACCCACAACGTGTCAGTGTTTGGTGCGGATTTTGGGCTGGAGGCATCATTGGATCATACTTTTTTGAAAATGAGGCTGGTCAAGCAGTAATTGTTACTAGTGCTCGATATCGCGACATGATAACACAGTTCTTTCTGCCGAAATTGGATGCTATTGATGTGGCCAATATGTGGTTTCAAGAAGACGGTGCCACATGCCATACAGCCAGTGAAACAATTCAATTACTGCATGAGACATTTCCTGATCGTGTACTCTCTCGTTTCGGTGATCAGAATTGGCCCCCTAGATCGTGTGATTTAACACCATTAGATTTCTTCTTATAGGCTTATTTGAAGTCAAAGGTCTATGTCAACAAGCTCACAACCGCCCGTGCATTACAAGACGAAATTAAACGCTGCATCAACGAAATTCAGCCACAATTATGCAGAAAGGTCATGAAAAATTTCGACAAGAGAGTGCGTATGTGCCAGCAAAGCCGTGGAGACCATTCGCCCGATGTGTTATTCCATAAGTAACCCTATCCTATATACTTTACGATTCAATGAAAAAATAACAATCTAAAGACTAAAAACTGTGTTTTCTATTTAATTCAAACCTTGCGTTAATTTTGGGACACCCTTATGTTTCCGAAAGTTGTATAAGATTGTTAATTGCCTCGAGGAGCGAGAGAATTTTTTAAAGAATTTTCTCTTCGCTGTAACGATTAGGAGTGGCCGAAAATATTTGGAACATTAAATTGAATGTAATTTACGTGTTCTTTGACGTACGATGGAACCTCAAACGCGGCAAATAAATTCGTTTTCGTGGCTGAAGTTGGTAACTGAATTTTCAAGCAGATGAACGCGGGCTTTATCTTCTTTGGAATATGATAAAACCTCTATAAATTATTCTTCAAAGGGTTGAATATGGTTTTTAACCCACTTTAAAAGAATGGTAGAAGTTTTAACACGATACAGAAATCTTTTTATGCTTTCGAAAGTGTATTAAATTCCTTTTGTTTATAAATGTTTATAAATTGTTCTTCGATGACTCGAACGCAAGTTTTATCTTCCGCGGAACGCTGGGAAACTTTTAATGAATCCCATTCTCCATTCAGGCTATAAATTAATCGACAAAAATTTATAAAAAGAAGAACCTCCATAGAGATTCCCAGTTTAAGTAGTTGAATGAGATTTTTAACTTCCTCGGAATGTAAGGGCACCCGTTCAAAGACTAAAGAATTTCCCTATAGATTCTAACCTCCATAAACTAGTCTACAAACTGTCGATTCGGTTTCTTCTTTTTTTTTTAACTTCCTTATAATAGAACTTTATACACGGCGCAGAATTTTTTTTATCGCATCCATCCTCCGTAACAACATTTCCACGAAGTTGATCGCGTACTTCATCGTCCAGAGTATACAATAAAACCGCTGCGCATCAACTATTTAAGAACCTCGCGCGATTGTAAACTTTAGAAACTGGCGGAGCTTTCTGAAAGCTACACACGAATCCGGAAAGATCTCCGGAAATCTGCGTGGAGATGTAACAACGACAGATTTCGTTCGTTTTCGAAAAACAGCGAGGAAAACTTCCAGGGCCACGCAAAAATCCGTCGTTTGGTTGTTACAAGCGTGCAAGAGGGGGGGTCTCGTTTCGATGACAATGGGAGGCAGCATCGTGCTTAACGTAATCTCGACGTTTTGTATTCATTGTTTATCGCGGGGGCTGTAAACGAAGGGCGTCTTTTATGCAACGGTTCCCGAGGATCGTGCACCACCCGGGAGCTTTTCCCAGTCGTTGTTCGCCGGGCGGTAGATCGCGACGAGGGAAAATTGCATGAAAATACAGTTCACGTACGACCGCATGCATCATTTCAGCTTCCCGTCCGGTTCGACGTGACGGCTCGTCGTAAAAACGGCGGGATATCTCTCGCGCCCGCAGTTTCAATAGGGCCGCGTTTCATAGCAGCCGGAGACGGGATTACTGTTTGAATTCAAAGCGTCGCCAACGCTCGCGAGTCCCGTGTCCAAGCGTTTGTAGAAATTCGACGTCGCGTTTTGTTTCACTTCCCGATCGATTCGAGCCGATCTGCCAGCCATTACTCCCTTTTTTCCTTGCCCGGATCAAAAAGGGACGCGCGCGCTGCTGCATGAAAGCTCCAACGAATAATATTGAGCCGTATCGATTTATTACTTTCATCTATTTCGGCCGATGTTTTTTCTCTATAGTACAATTTTTTCGAAAGTACAGTTTTGAACAGCGGGGATTTATTATTTCCATTTATTTCTTGCAGATTTGTCTATAGAGTATCAATTGTTTGTAGGCTTAACATTGAGCTGCATCGATTTATTTCTTTCGTTTATTTAGTATGAACGTTTCTGTATAGTCCAAATTTTTCATAAATATACTTTATATAGTTTAAATAAATTATCTATTTATTTCGTGTGGATTTCTCTGTACACTATCAATATTTTATATGTGTAACTAAGAGCAGTAAACGATTTATTTCGTATGAAACATTTTGTATAGTATACATTTTTCGTAAGTCCAACTTTGAACAGCATCGATTAAAAATTCCAAAGGTTTCATTCGAAACGTTCCACTCACAGACAGATAATAAATTATAAAGTTTTCAGCAATTACAAACTTTTCCTAAGTAGTTCGTTACACATTTCACAAGTTGCGCCGGTAAATTGACGAGCCAACCGGAATACATTCATTTCGGAAATAAACAGAAATCGTCGGGAAACTAATCACTAGATTGCCAATCTCTTTGCAAATTCTAAATTGCATGTCGTATTTTATAAAAACCAGGATGAAAAACGAGTTCCATTTTCGAATGAAAAACTTTTCTGTGATGAGCATAGAGTAGAGACATCAACCGCGTTTGTTACCATAAATGTGCCATTGTATTTTAGAAACGTGGACCTGCTATAAATGCATGAATCGCCGCCAGTCTACTGGCCATCATTTTATTTGAATTTCCATTCAATTGCTCGTTCACTCATGCAACATTTCACTCGAAGCAATTCTAAAAAATGTATTAATTTCATTTACGAATAATTCATGAAGTTTTCTGCAAACACAGCTTTTTTGTGGACCAATTTATGACTTGCTCTGTGCGCAGCATGAATGACGAAAAAAAAAAAATGGGAGAGAGAACAGACCGGCGGGAACTTCGCAACGTCGAGCGCGATACTTCCGTCCGATAGCTCGCAGTTAAATCGCTCTTCCGCGTCGCAGTTTTATAAACGCAATCGCGGAGAATTTAAATGCACCGGTGGAATAGAGATGGAGAAATCCAGCAGTCGCGGAAAGGCAACGCTACCGGCCTTGTTTCGCGCTCCTTGCTCTCCTTTTGCGTCCCATAAATTCTCCTCGACTGGATCAGTAGTTCGTTATCGCAATACGTGTTTCAGCTACACTTGTGCGCCCATTTTCCGCTGCAACCCTGCGCACATATATGACAGCCGAGCATCGTGGAATAATTAAAGAACAAGGCTTTGGGAAGATTTAGGCGTTTGAACCATGTCGATAACGCTGATAGTTTGGTCGTGGTACGACTTCAAATATTGCCAGATATTGCCAAGTATTGAAGCCCACCCCCTTCTAAAAATCGCGAAAAATTGGCGAAAAATCTTAGGTCTCCGATTCTATTGTAAC
>CM052089.1:14061205-14085395 GCA_028453745.1 Agapostemon virescens
TTTGGCTACACGTTTCTAGATGGGTAGGCAGAGTGTATGCCAAATTTTAGCTCGATGGGAATCGAATTGCAGCCGTGGCGCGACTTTGAAATTTGGAGGGTCCAAATCGCGAAAATGGGAAAAATGGGGTTGATGAAACGAAGCCTCCTGGATTTCCCTGAAATGCTAGCCTCGATATTGAGTAACATTTAAAGACGAAGGTTAGGGGAAGATTTTCGCGTTTGAACCATGTCGATAGCGCTAATAGTTTGGTTGTGGCACGACTTCAAAGATTTGCCAAATATTGCCATAAATTGCTAAATATTGAAGGTAACCCCCTTCTTAAAATCGCGAAAAATTGGGGAAAAATTATAGGCCTCCGATTTTTTTGTAATTTTGGCTACACGTTTCTAGATGGGTAGGCAGAGTGTATGCCAAATTTCAGCTCGATGGGAATCGAATTGTAGCCGTGGCGCGACTTTGAAATTTGGAGGGTCCAAATCGCGAAAATGGGAAAAATGGGGTTGATGAAACGAAGCCTCCTGGATTTCCCTGAAATGCTAGCCTCGATATTGAGTAACATATTTAAAGACGAAGGTTAGGGGAAGATTTTCGCGTTTGAACCATGTCGATAGCGCTGATAGTTTGGTCGTGGCACGACTTCAAAGATTTGCCAAATATTGCCATAAATTGCTAAATATTGAAGGTAACTCCCTTCTTAAAATCGCGAAAAATTGGGGAAAAATTATAGGTCTCCGATTCTTTTGTAATTTTGGCTACACGTTTCTAGATGGGTAGGCAGAGTGTATGCCAAATTTCAGCTCGATGGGAATCGAATTAAGAATAATGTTGAGATCGGTGGAATAGGGCAACCTCCAAACTGATATTTTCTGAGAAGGATAGATGTCGGTCGAAAAACTTAGTTTCCCAGATTCTTTTGTAACTTTGGCTACAAGTAACTGGACGCGTAAGCAGAATGTACGCCAAATTTCAAGTGGATAGGGATCGAATTGTGGCCGTGGTGCGAATTTGAAATTTCAGGATTTACAAAATGGAGAGAATGTGCGAAATCGGGGTAATGAAGCGAAGCTTCCTTCAGTCCCCTAAAATTCTAGCCTCGAATTGCGGCGTATGCTTATTATACTGCTCGGATTGACTTAACGCTTCGCGCTCGAGTATTGTGTCTCGACGAGCACGGGAAATTGCAGATGTAGCCTTTACTTTTATGACATGAAAATATCGCACATGATATTTTGAAAAATAAAGCGTAGCGGCTCACGTCGGGCGATGTTTTACAGCGTGGACGTCACCATTATGCCTTGGACACGCTACGGGACTTCTGTAATTTGTGTACAACATGGGCCTGTCACCGCCACATTTTGCGTCAGTTTTGCAATCGGTCCCAGGATACGGAAACTGTAATTTTCATCAAGCAATGAAGTCCTGGGCCATGAAGCGTGTAGGATTTTACAATGTTTGGTTCGTGTTTCTCGAATCTAGGTGGTTGATTAAGTCAAATTTTATAGCGATTAGACATGCCCAGTGATCAAGCCTTAACACTTAAATGGTGCCTTTGAGACATCAGCAATAATTGTCGTATACATTACTCAAAACAACAATTACAACACTACATTTGCACTTAAGAAATGGGTAAAGATTGAAGTGTTGCACGTATGAGTAATAGTAATATGCACGAAAGGAAATGAATCATGTACAATGAAACTATTTTTGCTCATAAATGTTTCACGTTTGGAACTGAAATTACTTTGAGTGCAAAGGGTTATTTCTAGAACTACCGAGAACTGATCTATACTGATATAAATTACTGCATAATATAGATAAGATTGCATTTATTAAGATGTCATAGAATTTTGATGTTAATGTGTGCTTCAATAAAAAAGTTCACATGAAACGTTTTTTTGGAAACGTTCTTATCGTTTTTATAAGAAGTGATAGAAAAAAATCAGTGACAAGTCACGTAGAAACCATCTGGTAGATCTAGTGTTAAACATCAATTTATGTTCTTATTAATAATAATGAACTTTGTATCAATAATTAGATTAAGGATAAAAGTGAATAATATTTCCCTAACATTTCTTTTTACAAGAAAATAAATGGTGTTTTTTGACGTAGAATATATCATTCAAAAGAAGTATTGTAATTTTTTCAATTATTACACCTTGCTATTTGTTCGTTCCTGAAATTATGTAACCAGCAAGAAATAATGAAACTCCTAATAGACACTTAAGAGACTCAGTCTTTTCTATAATTAGTATGTAGTAAATTAATGCATCTAATTGCTCCAGTAAAGTCAAGATGTTTAGTCCAATCTTGAAAAAGTTATTTAAATTTAAAGACTGTCCGAATACATTCGCAAGCCACTGTACAGTTAACTTTCTCGACTCTAAAATGAAATTACAATTGATCCATCGCGATGCCATGAATTAACTTGTGCAGCAAACAATTGCTCTCCGTCAGCATTAGGATTGTAAATCTTTCAATCGCTTCACTTTGCTAAATTTATCTGTTCGTTTCTGCTCCATTCGTTGGCTATTTCGGCGATTTTCGAAGTCAGAGGACAAAGCCCAGTATTCAACGGTGAAATGAATAGCAGACGAGCGGTAGTTCGTTGACGGTTAAATAAACGAGACAGAAAGGGTTCGGACTTTTGCCAATTAGCGAGTAATCGCCGAAGGAATCAGGAAACTGTTTCCGAAGAGTTAAGCGGTCGATGGCGCGGGGGTGCGACGGGTGGCCGCAGAATGCCAAAAAATAACAACAGTGAAAATTCAATCTGACTTTCCCAACAGGTAAGTTAAACGCGATAATGGGGAAATCGGAGCCTGCGAAGAACGTTATTGTTCGGATTCCAGGTGAGCTGGTCGAACGGTCCCCGCTATATAGACCGATTAATATTGATTTTTGATTAGGGCTCCATCCGCGGGGAAAAAGGTTAAGGACGGTTCCCGGGCGAAATATCATGGCAATTTGCTCGGAACGCTTCGTTTCTTTTACTTTTTCCGGTCTCGTTAAATTCGGTTAAGAATATTTTCCTATGCTTTCCATTTTACCAGATGGGGTTCTGATTTCAACTTAGATCTCTGCCTAGACAATTCATCTTCAATCCGAACATTACAAATTAAATGTTGTTTAACCAGTAGTCTTCATTTATTGTAAAATAAAATAATAAAGTTAAATGTTTAGAGCAACAAGAAATAAATCTACAAAGAAAAATATAGATTATTAAATGTAATTTTTCTTTTGTCTAGGTCTTGTTGGTTCATGGACGACAGACTTTTAATAAACCATGAAATAATCGCAAATATATAGTACATTGAATAACTAGCAGCATTTCTCCCTTCCACTGCATTCATAATCCAATTGTAAATTATTTTCTACACCGGGTACATCATCGGGTAATATAAGGTAGTCAAAAGGTTAACCCCTTACCTTATAAAATCGTGTGATAATCGTGATATAAATTCTGAAAAGAGTCTAACAAATTATATTAAAAATTTCCCTTAAGTCAAAATAATATTCTATTTGGTTGTTGTTAATGTAAATCCATTGAAGAACATATAACCATGCAATAGTTAGAAACTTTTTTTTCTGTTAGCATATTGCGAACAATAAAGAAATTCTAATCGCTACAACCGTGAAACAAATATCGCAGAGCAAGGAATTAAAATTGGACTCGTGAAGAATAATTTAGAATAAATTTTTGTCTCGCAGCTATTACTTATCGTCTCCGTTTGAGTCAGGAAAATTTGCCAAGTAGTTTCGAAGAGCGAGTAGCAAAAATTCTCGAGGATCCCTAAGGCGGATCAACGGATCGCGCGAATCCGGTGAATAATTCATCAGCGAAACAAACGATCGGCTCCAGGGAACGTTTCAAAAATATTTGTCGTTCCGGTAATGCTCGGACACGATTACCAGCTGCGGAAAAGATGAATAGATCGCGCGAACCATCCCCGCGGGGTGCGGCCAGGAACAAAGGATAATTACGAATTCCTCGGAGAATTAAACCTGAATAAGGGATTACACCCGCTCAGGTTGTCAGTCTTCTCCTATGAATAATTTAATTAAAGTCGAAATTTCCCGGCGGGAGGCCGCGCCGCCACGGTACGCCATTAGTTTATTTTCGATTTAAATTTCAAATCGCGGCCACAGAGGCCTGCGCCGCCGCCGCGCGGACATGCAAATCCAAAATGCATATGAAGCAGTGCATCGTCCGTCAGGGACCCAGCTAAGGGGACGAATTACGGGACAATTAACAGGCCGTATCGATTTACATTCCAATTTCTTCTGTGTCCGAGCCCCGCGTTTCCCAACACCTCTATTGAAAGACCGGAACCGTGAAAAAATTTACTGTAACTGGATCCAAAAATAATAACTCGAAGAGGAGCCTTTTAAAAATTCGGTTTTACGAAAATACTTTAAGTGTATGCATTCGCTCATTCGTTTGTGCATTAATCCTCCGAATACTAAAATCAATTTTGATCCAGAGTATCAAAATCTTCACCTAATTTCACAGATTCTACAGATTAAATTGAATGAATAATTGTTAAGTGAAGATGAACAGAAAGGATTTAATGCTTCTGCAAAAGGTATTTAAGGTAAATCAATTATAAACCACGGAGTTTGAAAGAGTTGGAACAGGTTTCTCTTGTATCTTAATTATAAAACTTCGTAGAACACAATGACACTAAAATGAACACCGGGACTCACCCATAAATATACCAAATTCATTAACAAAGTTTTGCAATTATAAATAAAACTACTAAGTCGGTGGTTAATTTAAAATGTTCACAACTACAACAACATATATGGTACACAAGTAAATTTTGCTTAAAAGTTGTACCATAACCTAGCTAAAAATACTTTTATATTACAAAAATTTATTTAATTTATGTAAATAGGATAAGAATTACTAATAGGTGAATTCGCTGAGAAAGGAAACGTATCAGAATTTTATACTTCCGACAAATCACAGTGGTCTATGAATGCATAAATGATAAATCGAACTATTGATAGATTGTTCCTCAGACATTCAACTAACACAAGAAATACAAATTTTACAATTCCTGTAAAATTTTTTAAATTCACTAATCATCGCACTTTCGGGGTAAATACCCCACTGTGCGTCGTTGCAATTCTTTGGCGCAATAAAAATCGTTAAATGTCAGATTACTATATTCAATGCAATTTTGTCATAAAAAAATTAATGCTAGAACGATAATAGAATGCAAAAGACGTTCAGATCAAACCAAATAGATGTCGTTGAAAATTAATAAAGACGTCAAGGGTTCCGTGGGTCATTGCGGTAGTCGATCGGCTACCACCAGAAAGTCCCGAATTTGATTCCCGGTTTCGGTGTCCTCGTATTTTCTGCGGTATTACAAATGTTTTAAAATTTTTATTGCAATTATTGTAAAATTTTTACTAATGGCCTCACTTTCGGGGCGAATACCCCGCTGTGCGACCGCTTAGAATCACAACGTTTCTTTTCGCGTGGTTAATTGTGCCCAGCGGTATAAATTAATTAACCAAGTGGTGGCTATTGTTGCAGGTGAGGAACTGTGGATTGCTGGTGTTGGACCTCGGCCCCAGGAGTGGCCCGGGGGTTACCCTGGGGACCTCGGGGAAGTACTGGCGCAAGGACGAAGCTGTTAGGAACGACGAAGGACACGGGAGGCGGAGGAGGAGGCCGCTATGAACGCCAGCGTCAACATCGAGAGGAACTCTTGGCGGCTGCCTCCCGACGAGACCGTCCAGGTCGCCGATCCCCGTTCAAAGTCAGCCCAGGTAAAAGAGGTAAATCGCTCCAGCAGAGGACCGTCCGTGTCCTGCGTGCTCCCCCAAAATGTCTCGAGCTCGCGCCGCGAGTCGCTCGAGAGAGATTATTCGTTGACCTGGACCTCTGGCCGGGTTTCTATCAGGTTTCGAAGCATGAGTCTGTTGTGTGGGCCACTTCAACCTTTACCGAACTCACCTCGACCCAAACCCATTCCCCGTTCCCGACGTTTTGTCCCCCTCCTTTTGTGTTATCGGATCACTGTGTCCTGCACTGCGGTCGGGGGTTGCTCTCGAACGAAAATGAAATGGATCCATGGAAATTCGACGGATTAAAAAATACACCACGATTCTTTGAACCCTCTGCTTTAAGATAAACCAAGTCTCAACTTGAGTGGATTCGTCGTTTTTGAGATAAAAATTCGTAACTGGAATCTTCAGATCGCGTTTCGAAGAGGACAGACAAGCATGATGGATTTAAGGATTCGTGGATCGTAAAGGAACTTGAAATCGGGGATTTGATGAATCAAGGTCTATCTAATTTGAAGCGTATTATATGCTGTAGTTAATTTTGAATAATTTTTTTAATGTCGATGGTAACGGGAAGCGATCTTTGGAGTCCTTTCGTTTCGGTTCCATGATCGAGTAGCTTTGTACTCGAATAAAAATGAAACGGATCTACGAATTTGACGAAAATTCTCTCAACTAAAAATATACAGCTTCTCGTCGAATCTTTTAGTTTACCTCTTGCCATGTTATAACAAGTCAGACTCGTGTCTGTGCATTTCTTTTTAGACGAAACGCAATTTTATTCTTTTATAATCAATGTAAAATTACGTTATAATAACTGTAATTGCAAAGAAAGTGCTATGGCAAGGGGTTGAAAATGAAACTAATCCTAACTCAATCGAATGACTGATTTTCGAGATAAAATTTTTCAAATGCTCTTTCCAAATGAATTTGCGAATATTATATTAGAGGTAACTTAATGTTCATCTAATTTGTTATAAACCACGGTATAGTAATGTTTGAATGATATCGTTGACGTCGACGTTGAGGATAATCGATTGTTCGTTAGGGACGTTCTGTTTTGGTTCATTGGAATCCTCGTACGCACGGAATTTTGCACCCGACGCACCTCAAGCACCGTTTCTTTGTATTCCCTCATAAGAATATTGATGTATGTGGATAACACGGTGACTGAAACCGTTTATACGACTGTAACGCATGCTAGTGTGAAGGGTCTGCATCTGGAAACGTGACTACCAGTTGCGGATTAGTGATACTGACTGGCAGAATCTCAGTGTTGTGGTTGTACCGTGTCGGACACTTACATAAATCGTGGGCACGTCACGCCAGCGTAAACGTTCCTAACAGAAACACGCATTCACGCTGATCCGTAGAAAGTACTATACGATGAATCACACTTTATATGTATAGTCGGTCATGAAAATATTCGGACGCGTTCTAGAACGGAATAATCTTTTTCAAATTGGGCCAAGCAATTTGAATTTGTGTTAGATAATAAATAACCGTCTACTAGACGATATGCGGAAAATGTAAAAACTGAGTTTGTGTTTTTAAGCATTTATATCTCAGGTTGTGACCAACATTTAAGCATTGCTTCTTACATATCTTCGGAATTGACACACGTGCATAAATTTAATCTAAATCGGTTATTTCGCGACTTTCTATTTCGATGAAATTTTTGGCACTGCTTAAATTTTCGTGAAAGCTCAGATAAAAAAGGTTGAAAGCATTATTTTATGTCTTTTATAAGTTCAAGCAATTGAAATTTTTATTTAAAAATTTGTCGCATATTTTTTAATGGGCTAATTCTTCTATCATGTGAAAAAAATTGGTTCGTTCAATTTTGAAAAAGTTATTCCGTTTTAAAAAGTGTCGAAATATATTCGCGAACCACTGTATACATGATACTTGAATCATTAGGCGCACTGATTTTATACTATTTAGGGGCATAATAATAGGAAACACGGTTTTCCTTCTAGAATTTTGAACATCACGTTCAAACTTGTGAAACCATGATTATTATTCAATCGGCAAAATAATATAATACCGTGACATGAAATCATACTTAGCACCTGGAAATTCTGGTGAAAGACAAAATTTGAATACTTAACGGTCCCGTAATTCGAGAGCTTCGAAATTGAATCACTTTCCGAGTTGCGAGCTACTAGCTTAATTCCCCTCAATGTTTGCCACTCGAGAATGCAATAATTTGCAGAATTGGGGAATAACAAGTTTACAGCTTGGAAACATGGGGCTGTACGTCGAGGAATATAAATTCGATAATTGGAAAAATGGATAATTGAATATTATAACAGTTTGGGAGTAGAAAGCTGAACGAAATTGGGGAAGTTGATAATTCAAGAGCTTTCTCTCTCGAAGATTTAACACTGGAACGACGGAGCAATAAACTACACTAATACATACTATTTTATAATAATGACAAGGTTGCAATTTTTCAAAGTTTGTATAACTTTTACGTTAACACATTGGTGACCGGTGACGAGTTAACTCGTCTTTTCATGCCCAAAGGTTGTTGACGCAAGCAATAGGGGTAGAAATAAATTAGGCTGATTTTTAAATAGTGGGATTGATTGAACTTCGTGGAATAATAATGAGTAATTTGTATTGCTTCAGGAATGTAATAAAATTGCAACAATTTCTCGCAAGAGAATTTCTATAATTATAAAATGAAAAATCTTGATGCACTAGCTTTGTTTTAAGAATTCTAGAATGTAGCTAGTTTGTAGCTACACATGCGAGTACGTCCGAAAGAAAATAAACAATATCATAGCAAATATTGCCCGGAGACTGCGGCTTCGGAATGGGAGTTCGAAAACTATGCGAAACGAAATGGTAAATAATCGAATTCTAAAGGAAATAAACAAACATTAAAACATTCTACGTTTCGTATATATGTTTTTAGACTTATCGAACGTCAGGTGAGGGGAACGAACGTACTCTGGTGATTCATAGAGCACAGGGCCCATTTAAATTTATCAGTTTCGTCGCTCAAAAAGCAATAAAATAAATATTGGAATATTAAAATCAATAGACCTTAAACAATGTGTCAATATTTTTATACGAAAAATGATTGGCCTTTGGTAAACCGCGTGACATTAAATATATACCATGAAAAACCCAACATTATCGAATACCAGTTATTATTGCACCATCACGTACGATTCTCGCGGGTGAATAAACGTTGCTAATATTACAAAATCAATTTACATGTTCGAAGAACCATATCAATTGTATCCAACCAAAAATATTAAAACCAGCCTTATTGAATGAACAACAAAAGTGTTTCTCCATTTTTCCGATGAGCAATCACATACATTTCAACCACTTTACATCATGTACTCGTTTTCCAAATATTCCATCGAACAACAAAATTCTACTATATTATTCATTCCTCTGAGGAACACATTTTGAATATTTCAAAACTACCTCGTTCACAAAAAAATTGAAACACGAAGGCTGCAATAAAAACTGAATTGTCAAACGAGGAAAATCGCATCGATTGGATAGAAAACAATTCCAAAGATTGTACAAAAATCACTGAAAAGTTTAACACATTGGTGACCGGTGACGAGTTAACTCGTCTTTTCGTGCCCAAACGTTGTTGACCGATGACGAGTTAACTCGTCATTGCACTTGCATTATCTATTTCAATTTATGAAAAATATGTCCAAAGTTTAATTTCATTTCATTCAGTATAAATAAAATGTATACCTGCATAATCAATTACAAAATAATAGCCGGTGACATGGCATATTTTCTGTGTAAAATTGCCGGTCAGCAAAGTGTTAATATATGTTTTAACGAAAAAGTTTATGTAATAAGTTTTCGTGAGAACATTCTTATAATTTCAATAATTGTCGAATAAAAAGACATATACACGTTGTTCTAGTGTTAACTGAACGCGAAGCTATTTTTCCTATCTCTCACGTCACAATTTGTTTAACTTTTATCGCCAAGAATACAACTATGCATAACCGAAAGACTCGCTTGCTCCATTTGTAGTTTTCTGTTTTAATCTATTAAAATAGTGCGAATATTTATTATTATTATATGAATTATATACAACGTATTAATTTATAAATTTGATACCATCAATCTCCAGGGACTGTCATGGCGTTTCACGTGTTAATAACTTAAATCAAACCTTCGACGCTCGAGGAAACGAACAAATTACATACATCTGTACATATCCAGAGCACGAAGAAACTCTTAGGTGTGGATGCTGCTGGTTTTTAACGACAACAAATCGGAGAAACAGGAAAACCGGCCAAGAGGGCGTGCGAGAGGAACGCGAAAGTTACGCGCGCGAATTAAGTCAGCGGATTTCCATTGTCTCGTCGCAGAACACTTTAAAGAGGAAAGTTTCTCGTCGTGCGAGAAGGGAAGTGCACACATCTTTTTCCGGGTTTCATTAGCCGCTCTTTGTTCGCGGAGATCTGGCTCCGGTTTTAGGAGCGTTTTCCCGCCTGAAAGAAAGGCTGCTACACCCTCTTTGAACCCCGCCGGTGTGGGTTTATTTAAGCAACGGTGTCCGAATTAGCGAAACAATTAATGTGGACGAACGAGCAGGGCGAAGTTGTCTTTTCCACCGGTGTGTTTTCCACGTGGACGATCAAATTCTATCGCGTTATAAAGTCGACTATTAACTTCCGCCTCTAATTATGCGATTCGGCCGGGAGTTCAAGCTGCGAACTGTTTTAGCCGGTTTCCCTTCGCTTCGCTGTTATCCGATGAAAATATTATCGCGCTGTTGGAAATTCCCTGGGAAAGGCTGTAACGCGATTTTAAATTTGAAATTTCTCTAACGTTATCGCGGAAATTGTTAACAACGCCGGCTTAACAGGCTGGCTACACAGGAATTATGTCGCAACGATTCAGTAGCCTAATACAGATTCCCGAAACCGTGGCCCAATTTTTTTAACAAGATTCTTGCGATGCACGCGGTTGCATTAAATTTTCATTTTAACCTCTTGACATAGCAGTTTCTTTTTAACTAAATTTATTATAATACTTCCATCAATAAAAATGTTAAAAATATTTCTGTTTGTTAGACTTTAGTTAGAATCTTCAACACGAGTCTGACTCGTCATAATATGGCAAAGGGTTAATATTTATGCAATTACTTTTACTTGTTCCTTTGACACGCGTACTTTTGAAAAATCTTTTTAGATTAATTATTTTTGCTTTACGTTTACTCTGTTCCATTTTTGCTTTACCAGTCCATGTGCTTGCAAAAGGATTCTGCTGAAAATGTAATAGGTCGTCGCATAATTACATGCCTGTTCTGCTGTTTAAATTAATACTTCAAACATATTTGTAAAATTTATAAGAAAATGTCTTTTTGAGACTTGTCTCGTTCCATAACCTTTCTTAGCTTTCTGGGAAAGACGTTGTCCATACCTTCGCTACAAAATTTCTGTCATCCTTTATTTAAAACCCACTTAGATTTAAATAAATGGATTTCTGGTGAATGGTAAATGGATTTCTTAGATATAAAGATAACGATTGTAAAATTCTTTTAAATAATAGCGTGGAAATTTTCATGGTGTTTCAGAGTCACCACTCGAGTGGAAAGGGTTAATCACTATCCATTGGTACCAATTAAATTTGATCTGATGCATTTCCATCTGTCTTCAGAATCAAGTGAAATATCCCAGTGCCCTGTTTTTAATACTTCACCCTGTATATTTTTTCTATTTTACGGGGAACGTCGATAGATTTTCGAGGAACCGTTCGAATCTCGTCTCGAGGGCCTGTAACTAGAGCGATCCTCGAAGCTATCGATTAATTAGCATTGCAAATTGCGAGACGGTTGAACGCTGCTCGAACTTCGTCTCGCCTGGACGCGACGGGAAAGTGGAAAAAAGAAAGAGGTTTGCGAACGGTTTAAGGAACTGGACGGAAAGAAAGGAACGGTAATTGCAAGGCTGCAGGCCGTGTACATGAATCAGAATGGTCTGAAGGGCCGGAGATTCATTATGCTGCAACTCCTTGCCTTGGCTCCCTTTGTTTTCCCAGCACTCGACGCCTGGCCGCGCGAGAATCGACTGAATAAGGGCCTCGAATGGCCGATATCGCGACTGAACGCTGTGTCACCGGGATGCAACACTCTGAGAAAGTTAATTATGCAAAAGAGCGTCGCCGAATCGAACAGGGAGTCCCCGATATTGATGCGATAAGCATCCGACAAAAACGAAAACCGAGGAACCGTGAAAATCCTGGTAAAACACAATGCAAATCATTCGATTTCGCAAATGTTCGTGACAGCTAAATCGAAAAATTAAATATTCATTAGAACATTTACACAACTATTCGAAAGTCTGTAAATATTGCATTCTGTAAATCTAATGAAATACAAGCTTTGCAAAATAGCAAATTTTATATTGTAAAATTGGCAATGAAAAAGAATATAAGAAATTAAAAGCAGTTATATGTGACCATAATTATGAAAGTGGTCTAAGTCAAAATTAAAAAAGAATAAGTTTATCAGTTATTTCACACTACATTATTTTAAACTAAATTTATTCAATGTAATTTTTACGATATCGTAAAAAATGAACCATTAGATAGTGGTTGTAATTTCAACATTATATGGAATTCATTTAGTGTTAATTTTCAAAATGGTCTAAGTCAGTTCAAGCTTTAAAAACAACATTTTCGTATGAAATTCACACAAAATTTCATATTCATAATAAATTTCCATTAATCAAGACTAATAAAATTATAAATTAAAATGTCGCATAATGTAAAGATATTTTTTAATTTATTCAAATGCAATTCATTAAATACCTCAAAACAAGAAATATATGACTTAGACCACTTTCATAATTATGGACACATATATAGATAATATAATATTTATAGAAAGAAATATCTCCGAATTTGAAACGGATCTTGGCGACTGCGTTTATCGAATTTTGCGAATTTTACGAATGGTACGTTTGAAGTTTAAGAGTATGCATAAAAATGAGAAAGAGCGGATTACGGAAATGAGAAAGATTGAAAAAGGCAGTGAACGCTGCCATCGAGTGGATATTGACTTAATTGATACTCTCAGGTGCATACTGAGCTCAATCTCGTCGTTAGTTCGCGAAGAGCCATAGTCGCGCCATCTCGAGATGAGGAACAGATGCGTTTAAAGGCGGCGGAGCCGTGCGAGTTGCAGATAACTCGCAGAGCCGATTTTCTCGAAGCTATCATTCACTGGGCGAATACCGAATACTATTCACCTCTTTCTCCCAGGTCTGGGTTCTTGAGGAATTCTTGCAGCCAGGTTTTCAGCCGTTGATTGCATCCGCGATGGATATTCAGAGCAATAAGAAGTTGCTCGAGTGAATAAAGTTAACTGGAGAATCGGCAAATAAGTATCGTTTAGAAACAGTTTCATATTAAATTCTTCAAATCTTCAACTCCGATTTTTTCGAAGCCAGAGCTGGGTAAAATTCTTGAAAAAAATATTTCAATCTCGATTTTAGATAAAAAGTAAAATTTCTTGAAACAAATTATTTTTATTTTGATGTATTTTGAAATATTTGAATTTTACGGTAAATAGTATTGAAAATATTTTTTAAATACAGATACAGGAAAACGTTAAGCTGCAAAGAACCATAACATTTTCCTAGTAGATTTTCGTAAAAACGAAACACTAAATGAAAAAACTTTATTCCATTTTCACGATTTATTTTTCCATGCAGAATCTCTCAAATAAAATTCACACAATTTCGAGTGCCGTCCAAACGAAATACTATTTTAAAAACTTTTTCTAACAAATGAAATATTTGGTTTTTAAAAGTGTACGTGTCATTCAAGTAAAATAAATTATACACTGTTTGAAATGGTGTTTCATTCAGCTCCGATCAAATTTGAAAGTCTATTTGAATTTTTACACTGACATTCTTCATAAACAAAATGAACGTTCTTTGGTCACTGTTTAATTCTTCATGAAAAGCAAAACATTTAGTATTCCGAAAACGGAATATTTTTAATAAATTCTGGGCTTATTAAGTTATGGAATTGTTAAAGTATGGCATCCTTAAGCAGTTGCATTTTGATCCACCAAATCGATATTAAAATGTACATGAATAATTCATCGCATAAAATTAAATACAGAGGTACGTCACGGCTGACTCTTACGGGTGTATACTACTTAATCGCTGAACGTGCACTCTGCGTACCTTCCCCTCGTGACACGGGTGACTAACTGCCAATCAGCACTTATTAATCGATCACGAGGGTACTTATTTCACACCTACGTCTCCTCACATTTATCGAACCAAAAATCTGATGTCTACTTGGAAACCAAAATGGAGGACCTGAAATTTCACGAATCTCATTTGTTTCGTGATTAAAGCAAATAGAAATTTAATTAAAAATATATATGCTATTTTCAACGATTCTGATCAATCGAAAATAATAAAACAATATTTTTAAATTGTTCTAATGTCCCTGATAAATACAAAAAATTTGCAGTTTGCTCATTCGCGGTGATTTCATGATCCTGTATGAGATGGACCGACGGTAATCGAAGATTTCGATTCTAGGGAAACGCAACGATTAATTGTAATGCATTCAAACTTGAAGGCAGTTCGCCTCGAATTTCCGTGCGGCGGAAAGTGGCACCCGGTTTAAATATAGCTAGGAAGCTAGAATGTGGGTGACCTTCACCGACAATGTTCATTCATGAGAACGTCTGCCGCACGCGCCGTTGGAAATTCACCCTTCAAAGTCCGCGACAGACAAATAAAATCGCCGCGTGTCGCATTCATACATTTTCTGAGCGTACAATAACAGAAACGTTATCATTAACCTGAAGGACGAATCTTCGATAATGGTATTCCAATGGTATAGCGCCGATGCTATCCTAAGCTAACAGTCTAAACATTCATCCCTTATTCGAATAACAAGCGATGTCCCTCACTAAAATAATCTTAATTTAAAGAAGAAATTAACATAAACACAAATTTGTACACAGAATTTACACACAGATTTAGAAAACTTACTTTTTAAACTTTTAACCGTATAACAAAGTTGTAAACAGCAAATTTTATCACAATTTTTCGTAACTTTTTTCACACCATGTAAAATAGTACTTGTTCTAACTTCTCAAATAAATCAAAGTCAAGTATCAAAAAAGTTGTGTTCTTAGGGGTGTCTGAATATTAATGAACATCAGCACCAACCCTGAAGAGTTTAAACAAAATCACCAGAAAAAAGAAAATCCATTTTATTTTCACTCTAAATCAATTCATCCCTAATTTGAGTAATCTGAATTTAAAAAGGAACTCGACCTTCGTGCACGCGATAGTACTGGTCTTGAAGTGTTTACAGAAATCCATTCAAAAGGAAATTGAATCATTCTCTTCTTTATTTAACACTAAACCTGCCACAGCAGATCAAATGTCCCTTACCAGAATTTTTATTTCACAATTACTGAAGTCACGAAATTGCCCTCATAGAAATCGATTCGATAGGTCTCTTTCTTCAATTATACATTGTAATGAAACCCACAAATGTTTCAAATAAATGATATCTTGTCATTTTCATAAGACAATATACACCAGGCAGTTTTAATACTCGGTAGTGTTAGCGTTAAAAATTCAGTGAATGTTTAAATTATTTCACAATTAATGAAGTCACAAAATTGCCCTCATAAGAATCGATTTTTAATACTCGGTAGGTTCAGCGTTAAAAATTGAGTCCCGTGTCAGAATAACAGCGACGCCCCTTATCAGGACGATTTCAACTTGAAAGGAGTCGAAGGTACAGATATAGGGTCAGTGTCAACCCGGAGGAGGCTAAAGAAACGTGAAAGGGCGCATCGAAGAGGAATTCCTGGTCGCGCCTGATTGGCAGAAGTTTGGGAATAGTTCTCGTGGCTTCGTAGAATGTCACAGACGCCTCGGATTGCGTGCGACGCGGCTGTCGTATTATTTATAACTGAACTCTCCTAGATACCTCGTTGTCCATGCATCTTTGTGTGTTCGCCGTGTACGTGACGAGATATCCCATAGAACGCGGCGAGGGCATGGGAACACGGATTCCCGTCGATCGATAGAACCTGAGGCCTTCGATGCACGGCGGGAAAGTCTAAATTTACACCGACTGCCGGAATCCAACTGTGCGTGTTTGGATAATATTTACATACCGCGGCGACAATGTTGCGAGACCTGTCCCCGTAAATTTTCAGGTTCCCATGCAGATTTATTCATGAAAGCCCTACCTCTTCTCTCAATTCTGTCTCTCCCTCTCTCTCCCTCTTTCTCTCTCCCTCTCTCCTCGTCCCTTTTCTCTCTCACTCTGCATCTGTCTCTCTCACCCTCGATCTCCCGTTCTCCCTTTCTCTCCCTCCCTCTCGCTCATTGTGCTCGTCACCACCGCCGGGGCTGCAATGTAACCGCAGTTTCTACCCCGCAAACGGTAGTCATAACCGGGAGGAACTCGACGGTCAAATAATTTTCATCGGTTTCCGGGATCGAAATTGTTTTACCCGTTACGTATGCGCCGACCTGGCTCGTCCGGAACGTGCATAAAAGCGGAACTGCAATTCCTCGAAAGATATCGACGTGCGTTTTTATCGTACCCCGGGCTTTTGTACATTCATGGGAGACGAGGTTCCATGGGATAGAATAATATGGAAACGATTCGGGAGTTTCATTCTCTCTCGCTTTCTCTCGCTCTTGTTTTATTTTCCGGTGGATATTCCGATCGGTTCAGCCTGGCCTTTTTGGTCGATTTAAATTGAATCGTGTTTGAAGCGGTTTCTTTTTCGATCAATTTTATAAATAGATCGTTGACTCGTTTCGTAATCAACTTCGAACATAGTCAAACGTTCTCAAACAACTTCAAACGCGTTCCGCTGCTACGCGTTTCGCTACACCGAAGCATTTTTACGTGGAAAATGCTTTCAAATAAGAAAATTAAATACAGAGGCACACCACGGCTGACTCTTACGGGTGTATACTACTTAATCAACTTCGAACTTAGTCAAACGTTCTCAAACAACTTCAAACTCGTCCCACTGCTACGCGTTTCGCTACACCGAAGCATTTTTACGTGGAAAATGTTTTCAAACAAGATTAAACAGGATTCTTAGGATAATTGGGATTCCCAAACATTTTCAAACGGTTGCTTCGACGTCTCGAACATTTGGGAACAATTTTAGCAGTCAGCACCTCCGAAGTTCTACAAAAATTTGCTGCACCAGGACCGAGAACCCAAACTGCCCATTAATAAAATTACTGTCCCTCGACTGCAGTTAGATTGCAGTTCCTCGAAATTCCAGCGGGGCCCTCGAGAGACTTCATCGTCCTCGTTTAATCTCCGAACAAATGCAGCTCGTCTTAAACTTCGATCGGACGAGTCGGAGTCGAGACTCGTCGTTATCAAAGAGCGAAGATCGCCGGCCGTTACTCGTTCGCCCAATCAATATACATTTCTTCATCGATCGCTCAATTTTTTTTTCTTTAGCGAAACGCTATTAATTTCCATGGTTTGCGAAGCATTCGGCGATTCGCGCGCATGAAAGCTCGGAATTCTCATTATCGTGAGGCGAAGAATGAGGGAGGATTGCGATCAACGTGAAACGATCGCAAAGGACGAAACGTGAACGCCGTTTTCGCGAGATTGCATCGGCACCGGTGTTAATGGATCGTCGCGCGCGATAACAGCGGTCGCAGTCGTTAAAGGCATCGTTGTCGCAGGCGAATCGCCATGCTCGCAGCACCGGAAAACCTCCCAGCTGTCAGCCACGACCAATCGCGAGAGACCCAGATCTGTTTTCCCGCCTTCGAGCCTGTAGTCGAAAGGATTTTCCCTGTCGATCCTCCTGTCCGGTTCGGCGCCCAGCTAAATTGCATGGTTCTCCGAGATTTCCTAGAGATAGTAAGCGGGTATCCTGCTCTTTCATTCTTGTTCTTCTCGAAACAATCTTTGTGGACGTTTGAAAATGTTTATGCAAGATTTTTACGTCGTTTTCAAGTACACTTTCTGAACACTTTATCGGTAAGTAGAACGCAGTTGGAACGTATGATTCTAAAGCAAGTTTGAAGACGTTTAAGTATGGTTAATTATATTGTGACAATAAAAAAGTAAATACTTTCTTCGGCACTCGAATAATCTACGTTGTCTTCAATCACTTCTCTTAATTATTATATATGATTTCAAAGCTGGTTTGAAAACGTTTAAGAATGTTTAATTATATTATGGAAATGAAAAAGTAAATACTTTCTTCGGTACTCGAATAATCTACGTTGTCGTCAATCGCTTCTCTTAATTATGTATGATTTTAAAGTAGGTTTGAAAACGTTTAAGAATGTTTAATTATGCTACAGAAAGTGAAACCAAGTACTTTCTTCAGTTATCGAATACTTTACTTTTCGTCAATACCTTGTCTTAATAATTATGTATGTAAAACATATTTGGAGATTAATGTTTAATTATATTATAGAATGAAAGAGCAAATACTCTCAGCAGTACTCAAACAATATATATATTGTCATTAATCATTTCTTCTAAAAGTGTTATAGTGAGTTACACTACGTCGAAGTATGTCATATTACAGTATGTGTTCGAGAACGTCAGAAGCAGTTTCCCTGCGCACGAATTGAGTATGAATATATTACTGAAAGGAGATATATATTCTTTCATAACCGTTCTTCGTGTATCATCTTATATCACATTTCTCAACAAGTTTGAAGACGTTCGAAGACGTCCGACTGTCTTGAAAACGTAAGGAAGAAATAGATTCTCTAAATGTCGATTTTCCAGCAAACTACGTGCAATTAATAGACAAAAGCAGAATTGCTTGGGCATACCTCTGTTCTCCATCAAATTCCTCGAAAACCGGTATTCCTAATTACCTTGGCTTGCGGCAATCATCGGTCCCGTTGATTTCGGTTTAATCCTAGCCGGTGTGTTTGCCAAACTACCGGTTCACAACAGGCTGATTACATTCAATTATCTAGTAAAAGCAGGGTAGCCCGATCCGACAAGCTGTCCGCGGCTTACCGCCCACGCCGTCGAATCAACTGCGCCAGCAGTTGTCTCTCCCATCAACGGGGAGCAAAACTTTCACGAAGATGACGGTAGAACTCGCAGGAAAGTGGACCGAGTAGCCAGTGGCACTGTTGGCGAGCACGCAAACGCGGAATAACTTGATCGTCCGTTTGCTGGGAGGTGAGACGAGGGCGAGAGGCTTCTGTGCAAAGGTTGCAACGGCGATTGTACGTGTGCTGGTAGGTCCCTTTGAGACGACCGAAGTCCGTTAGAAGCACTGCGGCCTGCAACCCGCAAAAGCAACACCAGTCGGATTTGCCCAACCGTTTCATTGTCCGTTCCGGGTGTTATCTCCGGACCCTGGCTGATGAGGAGTCTCCACGAAGTCCGGCGCGATCATCGAACCGCGGGTATATAGGACACACGGCAATCGGCCGGATGTCAGGTTCATCAAACTCGGCCGTGATCGAATATCCGCTCCACCGGCAAACGTATGACACTGATTCGAATAGATGAAAAATCATTGACGGGAACTGCGCTGCCACATGCTTCCTCGATAGTTGTTAAAGTATCGCGTCGTTAATCGCTTCCGAAGCCTTCCGCTGTCTCGAGGTTGGACAGCTGGTTTTCGTTGTTAACCCCTTGACAAATTACAACGAGTCAGACTCGTGGTGCACATTTTAACACTAGAACTACCAAACCAGTCATTTCGACTGGTCCCTAGTTTTTCTTTCGCGATTATTGAAGTTATATAAATGTTTTCATCAGTAATTCTCTGATGTACTTCTTTAATGAACCACATGTTACAATGAAAATTGAAAGAAAGAGTAAATACTTTCTTCGGCACTCGAATAACCTATCTTGCCGTCAATCGCGTCTCTTAATAATGATGTATAACTCTAAAGTAAGTTTGGAAACGTTTAAGAATGTTTAATTATATTGTGGAAATAAAAAGTAAATACTTTCTTCGTCACTCGAATAATCTACGTTGTCTTCAATCGCTTCTCTTAATTATGATGTATGGTTTTAAAGCAGGTTTGGAAACGATTAACAATGTTTACTTATATTGTGGAAAGAACACATGTTACAATAAAAATTGAATGAAGTTTGAGTTTATGCAGTCTCGTAATTATTACAAAGCAATGTATATCGTTGGATTTAATGTTCGGTAGTTCTAGTGTTAAATAAAGCTTGGCCAAAATAAAAATTATACCTTTCTGTTAATCTTTAAAAGTTACTCTTGAATACTTCCATCTTTCGGAACAGTTTAACCCCTAGCCACACTATTTCTTTTATGGCTGTTGCTACATCTACTTCAATGCTTAAATATTGATTACAAATTAACAACATTTAATTTCATCGAAAAAGAAGGGCATAATATTTATTGTGCTACCCTAAGATATCCCCACAGGGATGGGAACTTTGACTCTCATTGAACCAAGAGAACTCAAACATCATATCAAAGCGCAAACAATTAGAAGAATTTGATTATAGACATCGTGAGCAAACAAGACGTTCAATAACCATACCAAAGCGCGGACAATTAGAAGTTTTACGATAGCGCGAAGATGCGATCATTTAGAAATCGCGAAAAACAATAAAAATTGCAGACATTGTAATTTAATGTAGGAAAATGTACATAAGTTCATTCAACCCCATCGTGATATCTTCGTGTGCAATGTATTCCCCAAAATATTCCTCAACGACCACTGCGCCAACGAAAACGAAACTAAAAATACAAAAATACTCCTCAAGACCTATGCAACAATATCTGTATGTAAAATTGCAAAAATCACTGTATCTTTCGCGTTCAAGAAACTCAACCCAGGCTTCGAACTGTGCCTAGTCTCGCCGCGCGTTCAGAAGACCTCAGAATCCCCGGAACAGGATGAAACAACGGTTAAAGGGTAACCGGCATCTTGTTACTGGGTAGTCACTTGTTCCTCAACGACAGAAACTTCCTCCCTCCGATTATCGACCCCTCGAGGCGGTGACCTTCCTCTACACCGGCCCCTGAAGGACTCGACCCACAGCCGAATTGGCATATGCTGCCCCTTTTGAACATTGTTCCTTCCCTAACCGAGAACAGAGAAACGAGAAAACGGAATGGCCCTTTTCAGCTGGCTGCGAGAACGCGTCAGTTCGGTATTGTCTTTGGAGCTGGACGGTGCTGATCTCGGTCCGAGGAGTCAGCACTCTTGCGCCGAAAAATGAGATCGCGGCTACGGAAATCGCTGGTGAGAGAGAAATCGTCGAGTCGGCCGCGATGCTGAATTTTTAAAAGCTCCGGTACCATATTCCAACCACGACGTGTCTTGAAAATTGGCATACTCGGTGGTCGAATCGAACAGAATCGTTCTAAACGCGAGAGAAACTTAGTTGTTTTCAATTTATTCACCCTTAGCACTCCGAGCAATTTTAACACCAAAATCGAAACATTATTTTTCACATTAAATAATTCTATTGTACATAAGTTTATTACTATTACTCGTAAGTGCAACATCACAATTTTTACCCACTCTTTAAGTGCAAACAGAGCAATGTAAAAGCTGTTTTAAATAATAGTAAGCGAATTTTTAATGTCCAGGTTTAAGCAGCCTTCGACCCAAACGTTACCTACGATTTCACCCGTTTAAATTGCTCTATTTCCGCTGCTTCGAATTTTCAAGCAAAATGAGTCAACGCAAATCGATTCTGCGCGAAAAGCTGAACAGAACGGCACCCGGTGACTTTTCTCCTTGGACTCTTAGTTTCCACGGAAAGTGGGCTCGAAGTTTCCGAGGGCGCTCGAAGCTAAACGCGGGCTCGATCCCTTTGAACGAAATTTTCTCAAAGACGAGACCTAGCTAGGAAAAAATTACACGGCACACTTTTCTTTCGTTTTTGCCCGTAGAATCGTATGACGTCGGTCCCTATTCGATCGGAGGGAGGGATAAGCAGGTATCGACACTTTTACTTTTTTTTTTTTTTTTCGCGAAAGGTCCGTGGGGCATATTATAATTGGAGTGGCGATGCTCGTCCGTTAATTGGAGTTGAATTTATGTGGCCGGGCCTGCGCGTTCGGCACAAAGGAGAGACAGTAAACGATTTACAATACACGAGCCAGAAGCTTGCGGGTATATAATTTCTAACACGTTAAGAGAGGCACGGGCGAGGGACAAAGAGAACACTGAGGTGTGGAGGGCAATGAGCCAGAAAGTCTGGCAGAAAGATTCCTCTCAGTCGAGCCTCGTTCCTCGATGACGAAGGATTATGCTCGTTCGATCGGCGAGCGACCCGTGAAAATAACGCTGATCGCCGCCGAAACAAGTGTCCTAAGCGTGTCAGAATGAAGTGTACCGTGCGACCAGTGACTCTCATCGGGGGAACCGCTCGTTGATCGGTGCTATTTTCGGAATCAGCTGAACAACAACCATGGCGAACACTCCAGTCAATTTGTCAGAAGATAAGACACATTTTCTATAACGTCACGTTCCGGACACAGTACCTGCACCTCCGTACTCTTCGCACGTCGCTTTCAAGCATTTCCCGTTATCCTCTAAGTGGACCGTGAACGTACAACGGAAATCGGAACTTCCGGAACGCCGGAAACTTGACAGATCCAAATTCGTATCGATAATGTGACGTGTCAACTATTTTTCATCGTCTTTCAGTGATGCTCCAACCGGTTCTGATTTCTTGTTTACTTAAATCCAACGTGTTTCACTGGTAACACAGTTTATGTGCATTCAACACTATTACAGGCGAGTTTAACGGTCTGCGAGTTTATTTTCATCCGAGCAGAAAATTATTTCGTCAGAGATTAGGAACTTTACTAATTTTTCTTTTATAAAATGTCCGTATTCAAACTTCGTACTACAATTATTACAATCTACTAATTTTAAATTAAATTAATTTTAAATATTAGTATAATTTCGAGACAAGACAGTGAAAGAGTAAAAATAGTGGAAAGGAGGATACGGAAAGGGCGAGGCTCAACAGCGTTCTGATATTAAATCCAGCCACGATGAGAAAGATATAGGACAGTGTGTCACAGATTATTGCTCCAGATGGTCGACACGATTTTATAAAGTGATTGGCTTAGGTTAGGAGGCATCTCGGAATCCGGTGGCCATTAGCATCTATTTTATTCCGGGCCTCTCGCCATGTTGTTCCTAACCTCGCCTCGCAACGATAGGCCAACTGCTGCCACATTGAACGAAATAGAATTTGTTTGACGCGGAGCTTGACAGCGTTTAACCGTGCTATTTCCGTTTCTTAATTTCACCGGTCGTTTTATTAGAGACTACAAAACAGTTGACCCCTTCGCTGCACACCTGCAAAGTCACGCAAACGATGTCAACGCGGATCTTTTGAGATTCTTGCCTTGCACTATTGCTCAATTCCCTCGGCGGTTGGAATATTTGGCAATAACCAGATTCTCGACCCATTCAGTCCACCCACGTCCATTTGATATTGCGGAGGTTCAAACAACCCGGGCTAATAAGCTCCGAGCACCAACAATTTTCGATGGCTGTTGATCTTACGACGATTCGTCTTATCTCGGAGTCGTTAACCTCTATTTATTCGTTCTGTGTATACGGTATTATCCCGGAGACGATTCTCATTTCGAGTGGATAGTGTAGACGCCTCATTTAAATATTCCTTAATCGATTTAATCTTAACACGGTTACGAAGTACAGCGAATGACATTTTATATTTTGAGAGAAAGATTTAGTTCGCCCGTTCACGAATTGTTTTAGTGAGTTCTGTTTTTATGAAATTAAAAATGTCTGGAATAATGTATTGCACATGAAACAGGCGATTTAGTCTCTTGGTTTATAAATATTCTTATGAATTCTGTTTTAACGATATTATAAAGTGTCTCGAGCAATGTGCTGCGCTTTATAAATAGACAATGCAGCTGATTCGTTCAAATTTCTTTAATGAATTCTATTTTAGTATAATTATAAAGGGTCGTTCATAATGTGTTGCGCTTTGAATAGATGGCTACGCTGCTGCGTTTAAATATTGTTCAACGAATTCTTATTTTATTAAATTACAAAGTGTTTCAAATAATGTGCTACGCTTTAAATAAACAACGTAGCTGATTCATTAAAATTTCTTTAATGAATTCTATTTTAGTAAAATTGTATAGAGTCGCACATAATGTGTTGCGCTTTGAATAGACAGTTACGCTGCTGCATTGAAATATTATTTAACGAATTTTTATTTGATTGCGTTATCAACTTTTTCAAGCAATGTGCTACGCGTTACATAAACAATGTAGCCTATTCATTAAAAATTTCTTAATGAATTCTATTTTAGTAAAATTCCCAAGTGTCTTGCATAAAGTGTTGCACTTTGAATGGACAGTTAAGCAGCTGCATTTAAA
>CM052089.1:14094954-14107291 GCA_028453745.1 Agapostemon virescens
TTACATCATGTACTCGTTTTCCAAATATTCCATCGAACAACAAAATTTTAATACATTATTCATTCCTCTGAGGAACACATTTTGAATATTTCAAAAGTACCTCGTTCACAAAAAGTTGAAACACGAAGGCTGCAATAAAGACTGAATTGTCAAACGAGGAAAATCGCATCGATTGGATAGAAAACAATTCCAAAGATCGTAACAAAATTGCTGAAAATTTTAACACATTGATAACCGGTGACGAGTTAACTCGTCTTTTCATGCCCAAACGTCGTTGACCGATGACGAGTTAACTCGCCATTGCACTTGCATTATCTATTTCAATTTATGAAATCCAGGGCGATATAGAATATTGCAAAAGCTTCCAAAAAATATGTCCAAAGTTTAATTTCATTTCATTCAGTATAAATAAAATTTATTGCAGTTTATTTAGAATGTTTTACTTTACTTCCATATTCAATTATAAAATAATTGCCGATCAGCAAAGAAGATCGCCCGCGCACTTTCCCAAAGTGCATATTGTAAAATTCGGAAAACTAAAATTAAAAACGAGAAAGAATTCTTTACGCGATCATAGAAAAATCAATGAAAAGTTTAGCTTTCCCTGAACACTTTAAAGAGTGCCGTGTATATTTTATAAGTCGAAGCCTGCATTTTTAAAACAGCAATCGCATCAACTCGATCGAAACTGCTTATTTATGTAATTCTAGAAAGATCAACAAAGACTCTAATATTACCGGAAGTTTTTTCGAGAAAATCAGGCTGATTGCCGGTGGCGAGAGTATCTGAACTGCGGGTCCCAGCTGTCGGTGGATTTGAATAATTAGATCGCGGTCGTAAAAATGTTCGGCGACGATAACCGGGCTTTACGTTCGCATTGGATATCGGGTAAGGAAGAGGGACCGTTCTAACCGAAAGTTTGACGTCGGCCTCGAGCACCCCGGAATATATGTTATTTCCATCGGGGACGCGGGTACCGTTGTAAACATGCAAATACCGCAGTTACGTCAAGCGAGGAGTGCAGCCGCGGAACTATATTGTGTAAATAACAGTGGGCCGTGCTTGCTTTGCATCGCTCTCCCTCGGTTTTTGCGAGACGCAACATTAGTGCACCGCATTATTCACGGCGGCCCTGAGCCACGATGAGCGAAAACAGTACTGCCGTGCCGGTAAGTGTGCAAAAACCTCGCGGAAATCAGTGCGTCGCGGCGAATTAGCCATTCCATTACGGCCAAGCGTCATTCGACAATAAACAGCCGCCGCCATCGACTCGAGTGTTTGTTGCTCCGCGAACTTGCGCACTTAAATCACTGTTGTCGTGTTGTCGCGTGCCAAATAGTCAAATTTCTGGAAATAGTCTCTTTGATCCCTTCCGCTATAAATTATTTCAAAATCATGATTATTCAACTGTAGACATTTATGTTATATCGAAACAGTCTTCATTGATCTCGGAATGCAACTGCGACGTGTGTATCTACAGTGGCCCACAAATGTATTCGGACACTCTTCAAACCTAAATAACTTTTCCAAAATTGAACCAAACGACTGGACTTTTCTTGAGCAATTAATTGAGTTAGTCGAGTCAATTTTGAAAAAGTTATTTAGATTTAAAGTGTGTCCGAATATTTTCGTGAGCCACTGTGTGTCTCTTCTTAACGATTCTAATCAGTTGGAAGTGGTGTTAAAGTATTTTTAACACGTTGACTGACGAGAAAATTTTACCTGTTTCATACTTGTCTATTTATCCCTTTGCCCTGTGATTCATTTTACGGTTCCAGTGTTTAGAATTTCTTTGTAGGTCATAATTTGATAAAAGAAAGAGAAAGTTTATAACTATTATGTAGCTATATGTTCTCCAGTGGATATACATTAACACGAACCAAATAGAATATTAATAACGTATATAGAAATTTAATAATTTCTAAGGGTTAAGATAAAATTTACTTGAATATTTGTTGGTATATATTTTTATGTTCGTGTGATATAAATTCGTGAAAAATGAATTGTATGTGTAAAAACCTTGGGAGAAAGAAAAACATTAATAATTAACGAATGCAGATTAAAATCTTTGTAATATGTCTGAAATGAAATTATAGCAAAAGAGGTGAATGAAGAGGAAAGCCTCGGATTTGCCGCAGTAACCTCCATGCGGATTTCGTACGCTTCGATCGATTAATTTATGACAGTCGGACTAGAAACAAGTTTCTTCAAATTGTTAGGGGTTCCATTGAACTCTAAGAATGACTAAAATCTTGTTAAACTTTCTGGAAATTAATTTACAGAGCACTATATCGAATTTCTTTTCTCCACTCAAACTTTCGTTATACTCTAAAAATCATATTCGAATCCTTAAAAATTAGTTGATGAGAATCGTAACTCATAAACAAATTCTGTGCTCTGTCAGAGGTTGCATTACACTCCAAAGTAAATAAAAATTCACATTTAAAATTAGACAGTTACTTTATAAAGATTCAAATAAAATAAGTTGTATCAGTTAGCGCGTACTATTTTACATTCCGTTACACTTTAATTAAACCAACTATTTATTTCTAGAGGAAAAAATTTATTTCAAAAAGGCGTACATAATTAATCCTATTTAGATTCTTTTTTTTGCAATTACTGAAATTATAAAATTGCCTTTGCAGAAATCGATTGAATGAATTTCTTTATTCAATCAAATATCCTATTACAAAATTGCACAAAATCTAAATAAACGAAATCTTGTAATTCCTATAAGACAATCTATATCTGTCCTACCCAATTTTAATGTTCGGTATGTTTAGTATCAATTGCAACTATGTCAAGCGTGCCTAAAGTTCGTCGCGAGCAAGCGCGGCGGTCTTTACGATCCCGCGAAATTCGGTGGACAAATTTACAAAATCGAAGTCGCCGCACGAACGAAGGGATCCAATGAATTCCGCGGAAAATTTTATCCAAAGAATCGTAGCCTGGTGCTCTACATTTTGAATGCCGAAGAGAATGCACCGTTCTCTGTCGCCGAAAAGCAGCAAGAGCGCATTTCCCTTTCGAATTAACGATTCTTGGCTAAGTCTGAGCCGCAGATTAAACGACAGAGGCCGGCTCGGTTTCATTACATTCCGCGGATATCAAAGTCGCAAGTCACGATTGAAAATCGAAGCGCACGGCCATTGGATGTTCATTATCGGAAGAAACGGTGGCGAGCTCTAATTGTAGCAAAATTATTCCGTGTTTCATTATCGGAATGGCGGGCGCATCCTCGTCGGCGGGCCAGAGCCTGCAGCTCGGCAGCCATTATCTCCACGGTCGATTAATTCCTGGACCGATACATCAATCGGAACGCATCGAGTCGCGGTCTCGCTTTCCGTGTTCTCTTTTCGTCATTGCATTTGCGGGGCCGGGGCACAATAGGGTAATCCCGGACGCCATGCAGCCAGATATTCCATTCCCGGGCTCCAATTTCCATTCGTAGCCCCATAGGAGGGGCCATATTGTGGAGTCCCGAATATAAACTAGAAACGGGGCGGAGAGAGAAGGAGAGATGAGATAGATAGAGGGAGAGGGAGAAAGAGAGAGCCACTCTCTGCTCTAGAAAATACTAAATCCCTTGGAAGACTGCGCGCCGGTTCCTCGGACAGTATCGAGAATCGATGGGCAATAAAAACATAAATGCAAAGCGCACCGTTCGTGTTGTAGAGAAAAAATGGTGTTAGACTGAGAGTACGGTAAGAGGGAACTGATTGATGCTGTCGGTATCCAAAAATATATCGTTGAAAATTTATTAGATTTTTTGTTGCTCTATTTGAACGATAATCGATACACTACGCTTTCAAAGACAGCAACGTATGGTAAGTGCTAAAATAAGGACGGTGTACAACACGTTGAATTGAATAACTTGTTAACTGAAGAATAATGGTATTTATTTTTTGTCAACGTCAATTTGTATGAATAATAACGTCAATGCCGCGGTTTTCTTTCTACGAAATGCAATTTTTGTATCGTTTTGTGCAACGTGTATGTGTCCAGAATTGTGCGCCTATGGTTACACTAAGTAAACAGAGCTTGGAATGCAAAGACGACAAACAAATGCCTAGGAAACACAATAACGTAGCCAATTTTTTGGACGCTTTTGTGGACGTTGATTTTTATTGAAAAGAACACTTTTACAATTTTTTAAATAATAAAAGCCTCTCTAGTATGTATATTTTATATATATGTGCAAACACTAGTGTATTTTTCTTAAAAAGAAATTGTTATTGTCGACTTCTACAAAGTCTGAATAATAGTACTTGTCTGCCTACGATTCCTCTAAGTAGTGGCATCAAAGAATGGTCGGACAAAACACAGATTCTACACGAACGCAATATTCCAGCGAAAATTCACAAGCATTTATGAGACAGTACTAGAATAACAATACATAAAATTTTTGAAATTGCTGCATCAATTGCAAGCTGTAATAATGTGATACAATTGTTCTGTGTAACATTGGCATCACAAGTAGCCCAGATAAATATTTATTTAAATAATGTTTTAGATTTATTTTATATTAGCATCAATGCTTAGGAATATTGGTACATATACTGCACTACATTTTGCCGAGAAACAAGTGGAATAGAATTCCCATTTTAGAATCGCTACTTCGAGGATTGCGAAACTCTGCAAAATTTCAAAGTCGCGCCACGGCCGTAATATGATTCCGATCGAGCTGAAATTTGGTGTACACACTGCCTAAGCGTCCAGTTACTTGTAGCCAGACTTAGAAAAGAATCTGAGAAACTAAATTTTTCGACCGAAATTTAACCCTCTCAGAAAATATCAGTTTAGGGGTTAGCAGATTTCCCGAGCTGCACATTTTTCGTAATTCGATTCCGATCGACATGAAAATTGCCATACACTCTGCACACGCGTCTCGTAGCTTGTAGGAAAATTTACAAAAGAATCGGGGACCTAAAAATTTTTCCCCAATTTTTCGCGATTTTTAAAAGGGGGGTACGTCCCTTCAATATTAGTCAATCTTTGCAAGCGTGCCCCGGCCAGACTATTAGCGCTATCGACATGGTTCAAACGTTAAAATCTTCCTCAAACCTTCCTCTATAAGAGGCACCCCTCACAGCGAGGCTACCATTTAAGGGGACTACAGGATGCTTCATTATATCAACCCCATTTTGCCTATTACACGTAAATTTGGCCGTGAAATAAATGTTAATATTATTATACCTATCGTCACTTTTGCTAGCATCCATTGAAACTGATCGACAATATACACCTTCAGAATATCCAGCACTACCAAAACCAGGTAGAAAATCCGGGTCGACGATCAATGATAATCCGCAAAAAGCGTGTTTACGATTCTCTACAATCACATTGGAGGTTCCAGTCTTCCACAAAAGCAACTCCAAAGTAACCTATGTACTACCAACTTCCGAGTTCACTATTCCTGAATAGCAAACGAAAGAACTTCCCATAGAATCGTCCCAGCCATAATCTCGTGGGATCCGTGCACGTACGCGAATGAACTATCGAGAAAAGCGATAGTGGAACACGTTCAAAAATACCTGCTGGATGGTGTGTAACAGCATTCGCGGCGGAGCACCACGCAGAATAGTAAAATGGCGGTGTTACAACGACACCTAAGGTAGTATTAACGCGATACGAAACACGGTGAATTCCGAGGGTGGCATAAACGCGAGGAAATATAATATTCTCGCGGCGCGTGGTTCCCAGAAGAAAATATCGCGACGCGATTCTCGAGCCTTGCAAATTCCAGGTGCTCTGTCACGTATCATGTTGGGAGAATTAAAATGATCGGTGTGTAGCGATAATATTAATACACCGTAGCCGAAATATCGAAATAATTGCCGAACTTAGTAAACTTTGTTCTTCGTCGTCGTAAAAGTTCTGTTAAAGTTGAAATAAAAATTGCGTTGCTTGCGAAAGAAATTGGTGAGAGTAGTCTCGCAAAGTAAGTAACAATATATATTTGATAATTGTTGATAATATTAAGAAAACACATTTTGTCACGTTTTGTTTTTATTTCCAATCTACTCCGAAGATGTTTAAAATCAATTCACCGAGAAACGACGATGCACTTTGTGCCCTATTCCTCTAATTTTATCGAATACAAAGAATCAATCGGTAAAATTCACTATTTACCGAGGAATTTCTGTAAAAACGATGGTAGAGCTCGTCTAGCTACGCTAGAGCCCTGGTAAATAAGAATTCATGCCAAGCCAGAGTTTTTGCACAGAATTATAGAATCTCCGGGAGCATCGTGGCATTACTCTTTTCACTGGAAAGTAGAGCATTCTTATAGAAACTTCTGCTCGCATTCGATATCCCTCGTCATAACTTCGAACAGAACCAGTTCTCTAATTATGTACACCGAGTCGACGAGTAAAGCTCCTCGTTCGTGAAACGCATCACTTAGATCCGAGAAGCCGGTGGAATCGCAAACCGTTGCCGTTCTAATAATTTCCGAATGTAAAAATAAATACTTTCATCTGTTTCGTTCGTGATAAAACTATACCGGTGAACGTATGAACATTTCAAGAGGGATAAATCGAGCCACTTGAGATTTCCGACGGTCTCGCAATCCCCATCAGAACCGGTTAATCTGGATCGTCTGGCGAATTAGCCCACAGAGAAGGCGAACAGCCATAAGCATCCGCAGGCTGATCACGATGGTTCACGTGTGCACGAGTTCGCTATTCACCGTGGAACGGTTCTAACGTTTCCCGTGCACCGCCGCGCCGGTTGAATTACAACGAATAATCCCGCAAAGTGCGGCCGAGTGCATCGGCAAACAAGCGTGCGCGATCACGTTGCATCCTGATGCATGGCTGCTACGATCCTGCGTATTCCGTCTTCGCGTATCGAAAACATTATATCCTGCTCCCGGGAGGTGCACGTGCACATGGTTGCACGCTCGGAATTCAAAGGCGATAAATCGATCAGCCGCCCGCGACCGGAAAGAGACATTAGAAGGGTCGGGGAAACGGAACGGCCGGAATAAAGAAGCAGCAACGACGAGACCAAGCAGAAGGAATGAATAGGGGAACAGGGACCAGAAGAAAGACTTTCGCGAGAGTTTCGACGATTATCCGTCAGGTAAACAAGTCGTCCGAAAGCGATTACTGTGCCCCGATGACGGCCAATCGTTCGACAGTTTTCATCCGGTGACGCTGCTCTCGATAATCATCGCGCCGGGAGTGAAAAATACTCGCTGATTGCGATTCAACTCTGATGACCTTCTATAGGACTAACAAGGGAACGTATTCAACCGTAACAAGCTGAATTTAATCAAATTTTAGTGTGATATAGTTTGTTGAGAAATATTTGCGATATTAATAATAAATCTAATTAGAGCAAAGGTTTTTAAGGATACGTTAAATCCACTTTATTTTCACTCTAAAGCAATTTATCAATAATTTGAGAAATCTGAATTTAATAAGAACCTCGACCTTCGTGTACGCGATAGTACTAGCCTTGAAGAGTTCACAGAAAGCCACCCAGAAGGAAATTGAAACATTCCCTTTTCTATTTTAACATTAAACCTGCCACGGTGGATGAAATGACACTTTTCAGATTTTTATTTTGTAATTGTAGAAGTTATAAAATTGCTTTCATAGGAATCGATTCAATAGATCTCTTTCTTTAATTATAGATTGTAATAGAAATCGCTGTTAATGCAAGTAAATTAAATTTTGGCATTTCTACAAGACAATGTGTATCAGTTAATTTTGATTCTGAGTGTGTTTAGTGTTCTGGGGCTTACACTGTACCATAAAAATGATCGTTTTCATATTGATATTTTCAGAGATGTCAAAATTAACTTATTTATTGAAATAGAATCATCTATCTTGAACAGCCACGATGGTAGTTTTTTTCATTAGGAATTCAGTGGTTGACTCCAAGTCATTTATGGTAACGAACTGAGAAAACTCTATCAATAATGTTGATTGGTTCAATGCTGACACAATAGAATAATTTCTTATGTGTCTTATTACATAATCTATAAACTCTCAAAATGAGGGTCTGATAAATATTAAAAAGATATTTCGATGCACTTTATAGCAGCGAGAATGCAGTCATTGTAATAGATTGTGAATTTTTAAACAATTTATTTGCCCATAATTTTGTCATAGTCCTTTTGAAGGAAACGATCAACGGTTGAGAGAAGAATTATTTTCTTCTGGGACGGGAGGAGGGGTGTGCCGTAGGGGTTGAAAAATGGTGCATGATTTACCGAAAGATCCTGAAAACTATGGGGAAAAGAAGACAACGCTCCATGAACCATTTTTCATGCTTACGTTATAATGAGACGTGCGATATATTGGATGCACAAAATACATATTTATGTCCGACAGTCTTCTTAAAAAGTATCCCGACTGAGCTTTCCTTTTTCTAATAGAATTGGGATCGCGATATTCTATATCACTCCTGTTTTTCACAAACGATAAACAAAATTCCAATTCTGCACGAAGTCCCGCAGTGTAGTAATAATTAGACTAACAAAACTAGAATAGTACATTTATTAAAAATTCTAAAATATACATATTGCTTTCAACAAATTAAAATTGTTCGGAAGAAAAGGAAAAACCTTCTATTTATAAATTGCACATTGCAACCACGTAAACAAATAAATTCTCTACTTCCGAATTTTCTTTCGGATCTCGTTGGAACTCTTTCAATCTCCGGGAAACGTTGCATCGAATGTGCAACACTGTGTCCTAATAATTTATACAAACATCTGCTACGAACGACGAGACAGAATCAAGTAATCAACAGAAGCTTGTAGGTAGTGATGGAGTCGAGTACCTTGCATACTGATGTAAAGCGACGAAAAATAAAAAGAGAACTTCCAAGTACTCGTGAACCTAAATCAGCTACATTTGTACCTCCTATGAATCTTTTAAAGGCTAAAGCGATACATCCACTTGGGGATTGAACGAATAGATTCGAAGTTAGTATAAGTACCCTACTACCAGCATGGTTAAATGAGATTTAAAACAGTGATGTAAAAAATTATTACAAGAGTTTACCAATGTCGACGTATTATTTTAATCCTATCGAAAATATTAACACTTCCCAAGCACCAAAACCAATTGGCATGTGTCACTTCCCAAAAACGTTAAAATTATATTCATGTAGATCGACTACAATTTTAATGATAATAGCAGTTTCAGTACAGGAATTTATCAGATTACAATAAGATCATAATACTCTCAATAATTAAATTCTCAATTCCATTTAGCCTCTATTTTTTAAATTGACTATACAACTTATATTTTCCATATTAAAACTACTACTACTAAAATTTCTGCACGCAGTAAATACAAATAAAGAAAATGGTAGTGGACGCAAAATGTGTAATTAGAACCGATGTAGGCAGATTTGTGAACGTATCGATCGTTTCACGGACCTGCTACAAGAATCGTCGCGCCCGAAGCGAAAATGGGTTACCGAAGCTAACTCGGATTTGTAGGATCGCGTAACACTCGAAGCCATCGCTACACGCGGGTGTCTCGCAGGATTCCTGGACACGTTTAAATAGCCATTTTATTTCGGCGATCGGCGAGGACGTTCCCGGGTCGAGCGGTTTCGATCGCGACTTTAACGGTAGATGTGGCCACAAGAATATCGGGAAGTCTTTTCGACGGCGCGGTGTGGCATGGCGGGGCCTGAGAACGCGCGTCACGTCCCTGGCATGCATATTGCATTCGGGTTATGTTTGCAACCTCGCACACCCTCGTCCTGTTTGCAGGACTAAGCCGGATAACACGTACCAACCATGTAATACGTCCCGGCGCGACTGGATTTTCGGGACCTGTTAGAATCGCCACGCGACCCGCCCACGCGTGCAATCTCTCTCTCTTATAGCGGCGCACATAACAGCGCAAACATACGTGCGCGTGTTTGCGCAACGAGGACCGGTGGTGTCGCGACGCCCTGAAGCACGCCACGCCATGCTATGCCACGCCACGCCACGCCACGCCACGCCGTGCCACGCCATTCCACGCGGCGTCGGCACCACGACGCTTACAATTAGAACGGCAGTGTCTCCAACGGCATATCGATTCGACACGTAAACGCGGTTAATCCGCGCGCTGTTTGTTCATCGGGAATTGTCGTGAACGATGATCGCTTAATCTGCGACCTAACCCTGCAGCATCAACAGCTTAGTGACTTCCGGTCCAGGGTGAATAGCGTTTCTTGTCCGAGCAACATCGTCTACAGTCAGTTGAGAAGGTCTTCGATAATCCTCTAACCTTTCGAACGCTGGAAAGCCATTTTATTGACTCCAGGTGATAAGACAGAATTAGAGAATTTTTCGTTTTTCTTGTACATATATGAGAATCGGAAAGCAGTTTTGTTGGCTTTAAGTGGTAGTCGAGAATTTCCCATCTTTAGTTTTGTACGTGCATCGGGAAAGTCTTCGTGGTAGATTTAGGTGATATGAGAAAAGCAAACAATTTTCCATTTTTCTTGTCCATGAGAATCGGGAAGCCGTATTATTGGCTTTTGGTGACACTAGAAAATTAGATTATTTCCTATTTTTATTTTCTGTGGAAACTGAAAAGTCACTGGAGTAAATGATCTAATTACGGACAGCCCTGGTTACGAATTTATAAGTCATTCCAAAAGTAATAATCTGACGAAAATAGGAAAGAAAAACGGTCGCATTATCTTATGTTTCCATCTATACATTTTGTTGGCCACTCACATAAAGATCCACTTACTCAATTCACTCCCCAAAATCATCATTGCTCCAACAACTGTTAAAACCATGTAGTCTAAAAACAGAGCAGGATGAAAGTATTTTTGTTTTGAAAGTTTTAAAAGCAGTATTTAAAATAGAGTAAAATAAAATGAAAAATCTGAAATAAATTTTATTCGTTTGACGCATCATTTTCGAGAAAATCGACTTCAAATATGTTACGCTAATATTACATGTTTTATTTTCATTCTCAAAAACCATTTTCATTATTATTTACTGCAAAATTCAATTATTCTATTTCATCTTGCAGATCATCAATTATAAGAATTATTTACCCTTCGCACTCGAAGCTGTTTTAACTCGAATCCCAAGGGATTTCTTCTGACCTAGAATATTTTCATTTTACACGATATATTTCATATTATGCATACGAAATTTCTTTACTATTCTTCATCCTTGCAACGATTAAATTTTTACGAATTTCTTTGGCAGAAGCATAGCAATGTAAAAATTGTTTTAAACAGTGCTATAACTATATTCAGTGGTGCCTGAGAGGCACCATTCGAGTGCAAAGGATTAATATAAGAAATATAAGATTTACATTTCAAATACATTTTATCTAAAATTTCATCGAGCTCAGTCAATGAACCCTATTCTGTAACCTGAAACATTCTCCAACACATCAAACCATTGTTTCAAAAATCGCCGTACCAGTCAGAGGCTAGCCCAGACCCAGATCCACCCAAAAATTCGAGTGTCGACGATCGATTACCCAGCATGATCGTGTAAATTACCCAAAACAGACCCAACTGTCTACAGAACACGATTCAAAGACCCCGCGACCTGCATGCCGTCAACGCAAGCTTTCCGCATTGTAGACTCGCAAGCCCTGTGGCTTCGCTGTGATCGATGGATCGTTAACCTGCGTGGTACCTGCTCTATTCACAGGATCTAACGTACGCGGAAGGCGGCCACAACTGGCGCAGCATAATCTTCTCGTTGCTGGTCATCGGGCTCGTTATCGCCGGGATCGTCACGGCCATCTACCTTCTCGGGTAAGTTTTCAACTTTCGCGGTTTTCCTTCTCTTTCGCCCTTTTCGAACGGGCCATAATTCACCAGGAAGGGCGAGTAGGATCGGTCGAGGGCCAAACGGTTAAGAGCTCGCCCTATCCTAGGACCAGCTCACTCCGCGAAATTAATCCGTTCCCCTTATCCAAGGGATCTGTCGATCCTTTTAGCAACGCGATCTGTGACCCGTCTCTCGAAAGGACTATCACCCGAAACGGATCGGATTTCGATCCCGCCAAGGGTTTTACGATAGGAACGGAAGTAGATCGCTGATTCGAGCTGGTTCTATGAATGGCGCTATTAAAATCCGAACACCGGTTGTTCGTTCCTCGTAAAAAGGATTATTTTACTGCACCGAGGTGCAGGATGGCTTCGCAGCCCCGAGGATCAAGGTGCCACCTAAGACTTTCTTTTAGAGAGTCGTCCTATCTTCGTAGAAAGTGTCCTGTTGAAGAAGGTGGTGGCGGATCGAGAAATCTTGTACTAAGAATAAATTTATGACGGGAATTCGTTGTGTAAAATTTATGTGATTTTTTAAACAATTTCGGGAGCAGTTTACACAATTCGATCT
>CM052089.1:14107301-14126913 GCA_028453745.1 Agapostemon virescens
GTAGACATTTTTTAAGAAGTCGTCCTGTCGACGAGGATGTTAGGTTCCTTTGGAGAAAATGGTAGTGGATCCAAACTATAATCAGAACAGATGTAGACAGATTTGTGAACTGAACTCTTCCTGTAGATTTAAAATGATTTTTGTGCTGACTTTGAAAAGGAGGAATTTATACAACTCGATAAGTAGACATTTTTTAAAAAGTCGTTCTATCGTCGAGGATGATAAATTCTTTTGGAGAAAATTGTAATGGATCCAAACTGTGTAATTAGAGCTGATGTACACAGATTTGTGAACTGAACTCTTCCTGTAGAATTAAAATGATTTTTGTGTTGACTTGAAGTAGGAGGAATTTATACAATTCGATAAGTAGACATTTTTTAAGAAGTCGTCCTGTCGACGAGGATGTTAGGTTCCTTTGGAGAAAATGGTAGTGGATCCAAACTATAATCAGAACAGATGTAGACAGATTTGTGAACTGAACTCTTCCTGTAGATTTAAAATGATTTTTGTGCTGACTTTGAAAAGGAGGAATTTATACAACTCGATAAGTAGACATTTTTTAAAAAGTCGTTCTATCGTCGAGGATGATAAATTCTTTTGGAGAAAATTGTAATGGATCCAAACTGTGTAATTAGAGCTGATGTACACAGATTTGTGAACTAAACTCTTCCTGTAGAATTAAAATGATTTTTGTGTTGACTTGGAGTAGGAGGAATTTATACAATTCGATAAGTAGACATTTTTTAAGAAGTCGTCCTGTCGTCGAGGATGTCAGGTTCTTTTGGATAAAATGATAGTGGATCGAAACTGTAATTAGAACAGATGTAGACAGATTTGTGAACTGAACTCTTCCTGTAGAATTAAAATGATTTCTGAACCGACTTCAAGAAGGAGAAGTTTATACTACTGTTTAATGGAAATGAACCTGTTCAGGTACGTCGACGAGCTGCTATACTGGAGCGGCAGACGTCTAACGTTAGACGAGTGCCTTCGTGATGACCTGACGCCGCACAGGTTAACACCTACCTGGGTTTCCCACGACAAGTTTGTCTACCAAGCTGACGACGGCTCCCTCACTCTCCTGGACACCAGCAACAATTCCGTGTCTCTTCTTGTCTCCAATCATACGCTCGTAAGTACCGAAATTATCACACATTCGCAACAAACGCGAGAAAACCTGATCAGGTTCTGCAAAAATATATTGAAATCGACAACCCTGTATAAAATATACAGTTCTACAAAATATAGAACTATCACACATTTATTTATTTCTAAAACACTATTTATAGACTCAACTAGCATTTTTTTTAAACAGATAAATTGCTATATAATTTGTACTTCAACCAACGTGGCATAAAATATACATTGTTCTAAAAAGGTAACAGCATACGATACGGCTAACAATTATAACAGTTACAACGGATAATCCGAGATTACCTAAAATATAAATTGCTCCTGAAACGAAGGATCATCGAGCACACATTTTTCAACGTATTCCATTCGGAAAAATCATCTAGTATTTTTAAAAGAGATAAATCACTTTTAAATTTTTATTTACGCACATCCGTATATATTGGACACTCTATATCGGATATTTGATAACCGAACAATTTTATCGAAAGCATTTATTTATAGAGATTATTGCGTGACCGTTGATTTCCATTACCTGCATTATATTTCTGCGGCTGATGATATTACGGTGAATGTTATATCACCATTTAAATTCAAAATCGATACGGGAAAAATATTTCGAATCGTATCGAATCAAATCCCTATTGCTTGTTTCATATTTAAATTTTTTAAGCACAGACATGATTCATTCGAGGACGACCATTTCGACATAAATATTAGACTTTCGCCGTCAGATTAAAGGATTTGTCACCCACGCGCTGATGATTGACAATTTGACAAACTGCCAGTATTCGTTAGCTTTCGCTCGGCGAAATGAGTTTTTTAGCGACAGCTTTTTAACAGGGCACAATATTTTACGAAGAAACAACGATCGTTGATAAGCAGTGTCTTTTTGAAATTCATTTAACACATTCAGTCTGACACAATTTTTTCATTTTTGAAAATCAATTTTAATTACAATCTATTAAACACACTGATTAGGATGTACAGAGCGAGAATACGAAAAGAATCGTTATTGTTACAAACACTGTCTTACTAGTCGTTGAGTTTCGTGGGTATTGGAGTGCAGCCGAATGTATTGGAAACGGAACTTTGAAGAAACTGGGTTACAACTGGAAACATGTTATAGTTTCTTTGCACGCGAAGATCAACAATGTCTCGGTTAAAATTCCGTGCATCTTTAATCTCTTAGGCGCGGCTGAATTTTGCGCGGGGCTGTTTCTCTGTACGGCAGAGTTCAACGCGAATTACGTGTGAATGATACAGCACTGCAATGTGTGACGGATAATGCTGTTCTCTACACGAGTACATTGGAATAAAGTGTTTGATCATAAAATTATAATTTTTCTTAAAGATATGATACACATATTGTTGACTTTAACAATTTACTTTAATAATTAATAATACAATTGAATATGCGAAATCCGGCATCCGCGAAAGCCACTATAGTGGCGTGTCGTACAAGAAGATGACATCCGCGAAAGCCACTATAATGGCGCACAGTGCCTAAGAGGTTAATTCTGTACGCTATTCGCCTACTAAATAATTCTGCACGAACGTACCGGCGCAATTTCCGTAATCGCTAACTAAAATTGCTAACAGCTTAATGCATTCAACACCATGTAATAAAATTGTCAATGGAGTACAATACGCGATTTCATCAAAGCGAATGCGAATTAATCAAAAACGCGTTTCCCAGCGTATCCGAATGCTACGTTAATTGCAATCGAGCACGGGGACAAAGAGGACGCCTACAATAAAAATTAGATAAAGTGTAGCGGGATCGTCGGAAGGGCCAACTAACCGGAAACGCGCACTCGATCGGCCAACAAAACGATCGTCAGCGAGAGGAGAGAGACCTTTTGGAATTGTTTCGAAACGGCAGTAGACCGGGGTGAATTCAATCGAGCGGCGGGGCCGTGCGTCGCGAGCAATTTTTCGAAAAGCGTCGCGTCGCGGTATCTCGCCGGCGATTCGACGATCCGATAAAAGCTGTATAACGAGCAATCGTCGGGGACGATCGACGGTGCGCGGGGCCCGGCGGGGCGACGTGAAAATTAATTTGAAATTTTCGTCGGGGAAAACGCGTCGACAAGTGCTTTAAAAAGCTCGGATACCCGGCCGAAAATATCCGACAATTTCACCCGCCACCGTTTTCATCGGGCTTTTGTCGGAGTTTATTGCACACGCACGCTGCCGTGCAATTATTGTTTCCCGATTTCTCCACGTGCGGCCGGCTGAACAACGCCTCGCTAATTTCCGGTTTCCGTCGACGAGGATCGAGCTTCGAGACGATCTCTCCGCGTCGATCTCTGTAACCTGTCGCGACTTCGATTGAATCTTAATCCGTGACGTGCGCCCTCGCGAATTCCTCTCGATCGCTGCATATAATTCCCTGGCGCGTGCTTTCGCGAACTGCATCGGATAAAAGGCGGCTCGCTCATCGGTGCTAATAAAACGGTCGTTTTGCTCTCGCGTTTAGCGACCCTCCTGCGATCGACTTTCATCGAGTTTCATCGTTGTTTTCATCGTACTCGAATGATCCTTCTGACTCGTTGTTTGCCAGGCGACTCATAGCGAGTTCCCCTCAGTCGTTTTGTCCGTATATCGGCGGTACATTCTCCTACGAACGAGTAGTGCAATTTGCCGTTGCGTAAACGCAAGTGGATTCACTCGAATATTATTTGCAGAAATTACAAACAATTTATAGTATGTTGTCAATTAGTCGTATGATCTTGGAGACTGTGCCTCGTGAATTGGCGGTTGGAATGTTCAAAGTTAGCTGCTTAGATGTGAAAATTGATGGAAGGGAGTCTATTGTGTCAGGATAATTTATTTTCATGGGAAGATTATGGCACAGTTGTCGTGGAAGTAATTTTTTGATCTTACGGAGCATTTGTCGTTCGTCTCAGTTGTTTGATGCATTTTTAATGCACTCGAAACGTTCTTACGACGAGGTATTGCGCCAGAGAGTTCGATTGCAGCGAGACGAATGTGCAATGGCCTGTGTTCGATCGCATTCGCAAGCTGGTCAATTCATTTTGGTGTTTTCGTGCGACGATCCGACCATTTCATTTGTCAGCATGCGATCGAACTGTCTGGCCGAATGCATCGTCGCAAGAACGGTTCGGATGCATTAAAAACACATTAGAACAAGTGAGTCTGCCAATATGTGTCGCATCGGACAAAAAATTGCTGCCAGTATAACTGCATTCTTATCAAACGTTCCTAAACATACCTTAAGCTTATAACTGAAACTATGTACTGGGTGCACGAGTTTTCTCAATACCACAAATGTAAATCATAGTGATATTTTTAAGAATAAACATTTATCACTATGATTTACAGTTGTGGTATTGAGAATACTCGTGCACCCGGTACATAGTTTCAAACACTTAAATGTTTATTCTTAAAAATAAGTATTTGGTTTATGACATCAGGCACGTCGTGGAAACAATAACTTCCATTGACATATTAATAATTTTAGATAAATATTGTTGCGCGTTCCGGCATCTCGTGTAAACGTCTACTTGTTTATATGTTTAACTATTTATGTAGAAATTATTAATTATATACAGAATCTGAGTTAGTTTATCGATTTCGCTGTCTAATCTGTTCGACAGCCAGACCTCGACTACTTTTTATGAATGAACAACAAATATCCGTGACAACCCTTATTTTCTATTATTTTCTTAGGGGTTGTTCATCAAGAAATAATTTTACATTATGGCAACTTCACATGAACCGCCACCGTAACAATATGAATATTTTTCAGTTTATGTCGATTCGATGAAAATGTTATTTCATGCTTACAAATATGGAACTTTTACAGTAGATATACGTTTACGTTAAAGACATAATTTCCGTTTCTGTTAATAAATTGATGGGTATGGAGGTGACAAGGTGAGGAGCAAATGAAATCATCGAATTGTGGAAATGATTGTTGTCTTACGTTACACGGAGCCAGCGAACCAAAAGCTGTGTAATACCTCAATGCATACTGGCCCCGACCAATCATGCTCCAGTCCTCGAATCGATCGCAACCCACGAATGATCCATCATGTCACCCAACGTACGAGCAGATCGTTACGCAATTTAGAAACGTGTTTCTCGGCCAATTAATTCGCGGCCGGTCCCGTTACGTCGCGCATTATGATCCATATTGCAATTAGTCCATTGGACGGCTCGTTAATGAACCTAACAAATTGCTATAATCAGCACGGCTCTGCTGAGAAACGATGATTTGTCGCAGCCTCGATATGTTGAACCGGGAATTTTAAATTCGTTTGTTCATTACGGCTTAATCGGCTTTCCTAATGCAATACCCACTTTTTAGTAAACAGTATTTCACGGCTTGTATCACGACGTCATTAATTACACCGGTGCCAGTCGAAAATGGTCAGCCCTTTAGCTTCTCTCTAATAGACACACAGTATCTCCACAGAAGATTTTAGAAACACTAATGGAGACACAAAATCATTAACAAATTATAGTATCAATTACTTAACAATGAATCTAATCAATTTTTTTTTAAATATCAGCATTTAACGTTTCTTATAATTGCAGTGGAGATTATATAATTATTAAATAAATATTGTAATACAACTGCTTTGCCTTGGATCTTATTAATGTCTAATTAAATGTTCAATGACCTTGAAATATATTGTCACTTATTAATTCAAATCTTCTATGCACAATAATAAAATGGTATAATAAAGAAAAATTTTATTGCTAATTGCAAAAGTTCTACATAAATTTTATTTCAATTATCTCTAATTATTGAGATACTCATGAAACGAGAGCAGAATTATGTAAAGCCATAAATTAAAGTCTTCTATGTACAATAGTAAAATAATATAATAATGAAATATTTTATTACTAGTTGCAAAATTTCTATCTAACTTTTATTTCCGTTATCAAAGATAATTGAAATACTCATGAAGCAAAAGCAGAATGATATAAAGCCATAAATCCAAGTGTTCTATATACAGTAATGAAATAGTATAATAAAGAAAAATTTTATTCCTAGTTGCAAAATTTCTGTGAAAATTTTATTTCAATTATCTCTGATTATTGAGATACTCATGAAACGAGAGCAGAATGATGTAAAGCCATAAATTCAAGTCTTCCATGTACAATAGTAAAATAATATAACAATGAAAAATTTTATTACTAGTTGCAAAATTTCTATATTCTATATACAGTAATAAAATAGTATAATAAAGAAAAATTTTATTATTAATTGGAAAAGTTCTGTATAAATTTTATTTCAATGATCTTTGATAATTGAGATACTCATGAAAGAAGAGCAGAATAATATAAAGCCATAAAATAAGAATCAAGTTGAAAGATCGTACAAATTCGATTGCGATTTAATCTACTGGCAATATTATTTTCTTCGCAGCGCAAGGAACGATAAAATTATCAGAATAACATAAACGGGTGATAGTGTCATAGCAATCTTCGCATCCGCGGAATTGAAAAAGAAACGGTCGTAAGAAAGGCAAGCTCTCCTGGGAAATTGGGCATATTTCGGAAGGAATTTATTCTTGCCCCTCGTAAAATACAGAACGTATTTTTGATGGGCCGCCGTGCGTATATTGTTTGCCGTCGTACGTCAACCTTCGCAGGAGGAATCGCGAAAAAATAGTCGGAATAAACTTGCCGTCAACATTTCCCACGCGAGCCATTTATATAGCCGACGAAAAACGGTGAGGCACGAATTCATAGACGCCATGCCACCGCAACGGGCCACACACCATAAAACTCATTTTCACGAATTAGCACGCTGCACGACGAAATTAATGAAACAAGGGGGAACGTAACGCCCCAGAACTCACCGGCTCGATATTAATTATAATTAAACGGGGTCTAGGCAGCAATGGTTCTGCGACTCAAGGAAACAATTGGTCAACTAACTTAACTCGCGCTCCTCGCAACCGGAGAAATACAAAAATTCATCCTTGTCTTCTTTGCGCATTATTAAACATAATCTCCCCTTTCGTATTTCTTTTTAAGGACTGTACCAAATGAGAAGTCTGAAGGAAATGAATCCTTTGAGAATTGTTTCTAAAAATATAAACGAGTTTCTTCAAACAAGTACGTTCAAAAGTACATGTATGGTACTTAACCTCTTAGGCGCGGTTGAATTTTGTGCCGGACAGTTTCTTTGTACGGCAGAGAACATCGGAATGAAGTTTTTGATAACTAAATTATAATCCTTCTTAAAGATATGATGCAAATATTGTTTAACTTTAATAATTTTGGAATGAGGTTTTTCATAACTAAATTGTAATTTTTCTAGAAGATATGATGCATATATTTTAACGTTAATAATTTACTGTAATAATTAATAATAGAATTGAGTGTGCTCAAGCCACTATAATGGCGCATCGTGCTTAAGAGGTTAAAGTCGTTCTTTTTGCAAAGTTTTAACAAATGTCCGAGTTACAGCCTCTTTTCAAAAAGCTGTTGTCTAAAATCAACAGATACATTTATTAAATAACTAATAGAATTTTTAATATTTTTAGTATTCCTAAAAATCTTGACAAAGAACGTCTAATATTTATCGAAGAAGACTAGTCAAAATTAAATTTGTTTTTGAAGTTCGAAAATTTTAAAAGCGCAATGTTAATTTGCCCTTCATTTGCCCTTCGATAAGACAGATAAAATGTTTACGGCTTAATCGCTGAGAGTAACAAAATAGTGCAAATCGAAACAACAGAGTACAGTCGAATAATTAAACGTGAAATGAACGGAAACTGTTACAAGCATCTGCAAATAACCGTCAAGTGAAATAACAGCTGCGGAGGTAGATTTATCAATCATTTCAAGGCCACCGTCCCCATTACATCATGAAGCTACCCCTGATTACTGAAACTTCAACCTTTCTCTGATAGATCTTTACAAAACATCGTCACCATAAATAAAGCTGAGGAGACCTCACCCGTTGCCGTACTCGCACACGATGAAATATAAATAATTATAATGTCGAGTTTACTACAACATAAGAGCAGGGAGGGTTGAAAGTTCAAGAACATAAATAGAAGATCACTTCGACCTATCTAGCACTCCTACTATTGAGAATATAAATAGCTGGAGGTGTCATAAAGAGTAGCACTTATTTCTAACAGAATTTGTGGTGGGGATAACCATGAACGGTCAAACGATTTTGCATAATAATATCAGTCATAATAACAAGAGAACGATCCTAAACTTCACAAATGATCGGACGTAACATATCGATCTTGACACAGAAGAAAATCAGTAGAAATAACAAAGAAATAATTTGATAGATCAAAGAAGATTAGAAGAACATTGTAATACTATAAAAAACAATGATCGAAGCGCAACGTATTTATCTTTCGAATAAAATGCCTTGGCAATCGTCCAAGGTCATGCAAGGTCATGTACAAAGAAGTTAGTATAGTTTTTTTGTTTAACAATCTCACGCAATGATCGCAAAAGTAAGTACAGGCAATTAAAAACAGTAGAACAGTTAAAAGAATCATAATGATTAAAACAATTAAGGAAAAATAATTAGAACGATAGAAAACAATAGAAAAATAGATTATACATAGATATTTTATAGTTAAAACGATAGAAAAATTGAATATGATAATTGATGTACGAAAAGAAGAAATTTCCATTTGGTCCTCGTCTCTCGTAATCGACGCAGGAAATTTCTATTCTGCGCAAACCGCGCCGGTCATTTAAGGGGTAGCTTTTCCTCCCACTTTTTAATTCCGCGAACTTGTTGACGCATGTTATCACTGGTGCAGCAAAAAATCGCGCAGCGTGGTATTAAATGAACTTCGAAATTTGTTGACACGAGTCAGACTCGACGTCAAAAGCAAAAGAACAAGCGATTTCCAAAGCCTGACGGGATGCAAATGAAAACTCCTGTCGGCGCACGGGAAGGGGACGAAGGGGCCAATAAACAGACTTAACATTGGTATCAAACGGCCATCCCTTCGAGCCTTATCTATCAAGGAGGCGAGCGTAGCCCGCGGCACGCCATAAAACAAAGAGTGCGGGTCGTATATAAGGTAAAGTTCGAGGTATTCTCCGGTTTATTCAAGGGAAAGGGGGTCATTCCCCTGCCCTCGTCTCTCTCGAATATTGCATTTTCTGCTCGATGGAACGATTCGTGCCCCGGAGCACCAGCAGCCCCCAAAAACGATAGACCGGGGCAAACAGAAAGCACCGGAATTGCCGGCGATGGCCTCAACCAAGAATTTTTTGCGACTTAATACACGGAATAATTTTAATGCTGCACAAAACGACAGCTCCCGTTTTTCGATCACTGTAACGCTACAGGTTTCCGTTTCAACCCTTGATTAATTAACATTTTTAAGACAGGCAATTCGCCGTCCCCTGTTCGTGAATTTATCGATTATCCGAAAACAATCATTCATTCTATTCTCCTTCACTTTCTGTGCATTTACTCTTTAACAATTTACAATTCACCAGCGGAAACCAATTAGGTAGGCTCTAGAATGACAACGATATATAGAAGAGAAACTTTGAAACCTTTTTTTATGTATTAGTCTCAACAGAAATTATTAGATTATATTCCATATATATTATATGTATATATATATAAATATAAATATATATAATATAAAATATATGAATATAAATATAAATACATATATAATACAATATATATAATATACTATATATAATATTATATTAAATAAAGTATTTATTATATATATATATATAATATTTATTATATATAATATAATATAAATAATATAATATATATTTATAAATGCCACATTATAACGAGTCAGACCCGAGCCAAAGATTTCAAACAAATTCTAACAAATATAAATGCGATGTCTTTATTTTTCGATTGCAATGTCATTCTTTTCTAATCGAATATTTCAGTATGGAAGTAAATGTAGTTGTACGAGAAATATAAATTTTCTCTTTTCTTCTGTAACATTTTTGACAATGAAGACGTTATGATAACTATTGTAGTGGCAAAGAAAGTGGTATGGCGAAGGTTTAATTAATTAAGAAACACTAGGAATAAGGATCGAGTGATTTTGTTGAATCGTAACGGAGGTAACGCGGACGTAACCGAAAAATCGAAGCGTTGCCGACCAAAGTGGCCCAGCTCCAAAACTCCCGTTTCTATATCTTCCTGGACCGAGCAGACAGGATACAGATGAACGAACACACCGCATTGATCCGATCTGGCGTACAGCAGGACACGCCGCGCCCGTCTCGCCGTTCTTTCAGAAACAAATATCGACTGGTGCCTGCTCAATTCCGTGCATATCCACTGGTCGCGTTAATATCGCGCACGAGAGCACCGCTGATCCCATTTTCCATCGTCCTAACGAAAGAGAAACCGTCCCCTGCGAATTCTGTTGGCTTCGAATCCGCGCTAAAATAACTCGATCACCATTAGCAACCCATTTCTACACTCTTCCTCCTTCTATTACCGTTTCAAACGCAACCATTCTATTGCATTTTCGCTACAAAAGCAAACAAAGTTCGGATACTGCTAATGTATCCGATCCGATGCAAAAGCTATGTTCAGATACCGTTAATGCATTCGTTGCAATGCAAATACCAATTTCAGGTACGGTAACGTGAAGATAGAAAACCGGTCGGATACTATTTCTGTTGGTACATAGTATGTTTTTATTATATTATATTTTCTAATTATATTATCTTACACGTACCTTGTGTGTTATCTTACTTTTTATTTTCGTTGCAACAGCTACATGCTGGTACTGCTAATGCATTCGTTGCAATGCAAAAGCAAATGTCGGGTGCTATGAATGTGTTTATACATTGCATTTTTATTATATTACATTCTTGATTATATTTCTTTCGACGGTACTGTTTGTATTAACTTATTTTCTATTTGCATTACGACAGCTAGATTAAAATATTATTAATGTATTCGTTGCAACGTTATGCAAAATTCAGATGCTACTAATTTTTGTTATAATACATTGCAGCTTTATAATTTTAATTATAATAATTTCCACGTAACTTTTATATTATCTCATTATTTATTTCCGTTACAAACTATGTGCAAACACTAATAATGTATTCGTTGCAATGCGAATATGAAATTCAGCTACAGTAGTACGGCGACAGAAAACTCGTCAGATACTATTTTTGTTATTACATAGTATATTTTTATTCTATTATATTTTCTGTTATCACTGATTTGAAAACTTTTCTCATGCCTTTAAGAGGTGGAGAATTTCTCTCTCATTGAAGTTTTTGAAATGTCCTCGATTCGTCGAACGAAAACCCCTAGCTAAAGACAGGAAGCTTGTAACATTCGTCGAGGACACATCGTTCTCCGATATTTTTGTATTATAGTCTCGCTGTTGCGGTAGTCACAAATATTATTACATTTTCCAATTGCTCTTTCTAATTAACTAATTTTCATCGCGTTAACGACAAAGTTATCAACGATGTGGAACAATTCTCAATTCATTAAATTTTGTCTATTAATTTTGTTTCTCTGCTAAAACCATTTTTTTTAAATTGCTATGCTCTACGTTGTTATCATCTGGTTACGCCTTGTATTAATTAATAAACTGATATACAGTTACTCGTTTTAATATTCGGACATTTAATATATTTTCGACACCAATACTGTGTCTAATTTCGTTTATGATTTATTATATGGAAAACAGTAAAAAATAAAGTAATTAATTTTACATATTTGTAAACTAGAATATGTGCTTCAACCCATTACGGATCAGAAAATTCGATAACCACACTTGAAGTAAGTAACATGAAGCTTTAATTTCGCAAAAACTATAGTGTCCGATTATTAAAACGAGTAACTGTATATTACCACGCGAAATTACTGACCTCTGTTTACGTCGCGCCACGTCCTAAATTACTCTAAACAGTTACGCTCGCTATCAACCCACCGATTGCGACTACCACCCCATCAATCACGAAATGCGACTTCAAAGCCCGCGAGACCAGATACGGTATTACTATAGAACGCGACTACTAAAAACCTGCTAACTATAAATACCATGGAGCCTGGAAACGCAAGAACCGAAATTCCCGCTGACCCATCTGGCCGGCCACAAATCACCGTCGCTCGTGGTAAATTCGCGTAAACATTTACAGTTTAGCGATAACAGATCGCATTGTGCGAGCGAAAAGCGCGACGAACGGCAGAGTTCGTCGTCGGACAACTATCCAACGTGGACGCTTTTAATCTATTCAGCGAGCAATTTAAAGACAGCCGAGTCGGTTCGCATTCAAACAAGATAACCTGGAACCGGGGGAAGTGTTGCTCGGGAGATTCACCAGAATTTAATGCATGCGTAATGAGCTACGGACATGCCCGCGATAATCAACATCTGCTCGGGCTGGTTCGGGACGATCCAAGCCGATCCGGGTGCCGCAACAACGTAATTCATAACGTCCCTAGGATCGTGCGCGGGGTAGGCACGTAATTAAAGGGCCGGTGATTGATGTCGTCCAGCGAAGACTCGTTTGTACTCGCGCGAATCGTTGTTCGCCGATTTGGGGCAAAGTTTTCCCATGAAATCGCGCGTGGAAAGATCGGGCCGGACATTCTGAGCGTGTCAGAAACTTCGGGAATTGTTTGGAATCCGTGGCAGCCGTTAACGCGGTCGCACCGAAAATTCGCCCGGCCAACACACTCGCACGCGCTCGCAGAAAATGGGAAATACACGAAACTATAAATCTCCCGCGACTTTATTTTCAGAGGCAGCTAAACGTTCAAGGCTACCAGTGCAGCGCCGACCTACGTTACGTGTTGTTCAAGCACAATGTCAAGCCGGTGAGTAATGTGGCCGAGAAAACGGCCTTCGTTAGACCACTTAGCGGTGATTAGGTCGATCCTCGTTGAAGGATTGTCTGCGACGAATGACTTAGAGCGCCGTCAACCCTGGAGCAATCGCGTTGAACGATTGTGGTTTTCATATAAAGAGATTGAAATTAGTCATTGTGAACGTTCCTCGTTCTTTGTTGAACCTCTCGTTGAACACGTTGGAGTACGATTTAATTTGAAGAACTTTTGTTTACTTCATAATTTTACTTAATGAAGACGGAATTGCATGTCTATTTTATGCGTGTATGTTGTGGAATGTTCTGCAACATTGACAACAACCCTATCGAAGTTTGTTTCAATTCAATAAAATTAGAGACACTACTGTTCAAACCGATTTTGTATTACTAAATCCGTTAAGAGACATTACTCCATAAATTTCTGAAAACTCAGGTATAGTGTGAGATGTGTACTATGCACGTAATGCAGAGAAGATTACATAAAGTGAAAATTTTCTAGATTGAAAGAAATGTCTTGATTTTAGAATTAAAATTTCTTCTAGTGCAAATAGTTTATAACATGTACATTTATTACATGCCATTTGAAATTTTCGTCATAAGAACTTTTTCAGGCAATAATTTATTTTAATAATAATTTATATTCTATTAATAATTCAAATAAAATTTGTATACAATATACAATGGAATTAAATATGATGGATAGTGTTAATGTGTAAATGTAGTGAATAATAGTTGTCACTCACGCGATTGCTTTAGTCTCGAAAGAAACGTTTGATGCATGGAACTTTGAAAATTTACCATTGCTTGGTGAATGATTTTGATGATTTCAGCTATGACTAGGAAATACTTGAAATAAATATTTTATGATTCCAGGTGTTTAGAAATACTTTCAGTGCATTCTACACAGTCTACGACGTCACGAACGAGTCAGTACTCAAACATACACTTTTATGCATGCTGTTCTCCTATAATTATTCTTCATATGCTCTTTGGAAAATTTTTTAACGACTTAGATAGTTGTATAATCCTTAAAGAACATAACAAAATCTTTCAATTATAAAAATGGAAACCAGAGGTTGAAAGATTTGGGAAACTTTTCAAAGAAGTACCTAAGAGTACCATTTCTTCCTAAGAAAAAAACATGGACGACAGTTACTTAACGGTGGGTCAGTTTATAAGATAATATACGTATCAGTCAATTTTAATGCTCGGTAGGTTCAGTGTTAAATCGAATATTTCTAAAAATGAAAGGGTTCTTTCAATCTCTGGTTAAAATTGTTCCCCGATAACGGACCAGCTATTCGGTAAATTTTCCACGAACGCCCAAGCGTGTCTCGTAATAAAGTAGCAACGATCCTCAGCGTTTCCAATATGTTGCAGCCACCACACGCCGCTCCGACTGCACACGTCTCGAAGGATGCAGCAGACACGGTTGCAGCACGCTGTCTGGTTGGGCAACACGTCCGGTCTCCTGATGATATCCGAGAACGACATCTACGTGAGGATGGCGCCGTCCGCGTCCGAGGACGCCCGACTGACCGACACAGGTGTGTAGTCATTGAGTGTGTCTAATATAGTTGTTACGATGTGTGAGCCACTATGTAAACATCGAATGACGTCGACATATAACATGATTGCATCTGACTGCTCAGCACATACCCCAGAACCACAGGATAAGGATCTCATTAGTTCGCAAAAATTGCTATCGATTAAACCTGGTCTACGAAATTTGTGCACTTATGAAAAAATAGAGAGATGGAACATCAAACATTTAAATTCAGTTGTTTTTAAATCGTAGATCTGCTACTTCAAATGTGTAACACTATTAGAGAGAAAATGAATTATCTATTTCTGTTTCTTGCAATCAATGCACGAAATTTTGATTTTGCATAAAGATCCTTATAATTAGATTACTGATTTTATTCATTCATATCAGGAATAGAAAGGTTTATTTTGAAGTAGTATAAAGGTTAAGCGAACTTAGGAACATCGAGGTATTATTTTCAGCCTACTAAAATTATTTAAAGAAGGAAGAACTTTTTACTTGGTCCTCGTTTCTTAAAATTGATGTAAGAAATTTTGGTTTTGCATAAAGATTCTTATAATTACACTGCTGATTTTATTCACTAATGTCAGAAATGGAAAGGTTTATTTTAAAGGAGTATACAGGTTAAGCGAACAAAGGAACATCGAGGAATTATTTTCAGCCTACTAAAATTATATAAAGAAGGAAGAACTTTTTACTTGATCCTCGTTTCTTAAAATTGATAAAAGAAATTTTGGATTTGCATAAAGATTTGCAGTCTACAATTCACGACGAATTTCGAAGGTATTTCTGAACAATTTCGTAACAGGTGTTCCCGGCGTGATCTACAACGGGGTACCGGATTGGCTGTACCAGGAGGAGGTGCTACCTCGACCTGAAGCCACCTGGCCAAGCCCGGACGGCACGCACCTCCTCTATGCATCGTTCAACGACACAAAGGTCTCGGCCTTGGAGTTCCCCTGGTTCGGCACGCAGCCAGGTCAAGACGGACCCAGTTCCAGCCCGCTGACTACCCCCAGAAGAGGCTCCTTCCCGCCCTCGAAATCCGTTAGATACCCAACCCCCGGCTCCACCAATCCTGAGGTAGATCTCTGGCTAATGGAACTCATCAACACGACCAACTCGAGTGGCAACGGGACTGTGAACACCACCATCGGGTTGAGGATCAGGCTGAAGCCGCCGTCTGCCTTGGATGGACAGTAAGTGGTCCTCTCGAGGACTTGCTTCAGAAGAATGTGACAGTTCCTAGTGTTCATTTTATGTTTTAGTTACTGGTAAATATCATGGGGCTTTTGTATTTTTTTTCTGATCGTATAGAGAGTACGTATTTTTTTATTATTGAAGAATGCTATGTGTCTTTTACTCTCTTTGGCTCGCTTAGAGAATTTCAGTTGTAAACAGTGTATGAATTAAGTGCTGTCTTTTGTTCTTTCTATCTTGCTTAGAGTTTTTAGAGACGTACAAAGAAGGTCCATAGATGATTAAAGAAAGATGTAGAATATTTTTGTTGCTGTTTACAGAGAGTGCTACTTAATATCCGCCGGCTGGGTGGGCGACGAATCCAACCAGGTGGCTGTCGTGTGGATGTCAAGGTCCCAGAACCTTTCTGTGGTGTCTGCCTGCCGTGCGCCATCGTGGGAGTGCGAAGAGACTCATTCGGAGAGAGCGCCAGAAGGACAGTGGCTGGACGCTCAACCTCATCCTCTATTCGCCCCTGATGGCGACAGTTTCTTGCTACTAGCTTCTGTTCAGGAAGGAGACAAGGAACACTTCACCCACATCAAGCACGTGACCCTTACTCAGCAGAGGATAGCGGTGCTTTCTCATGGTCGCTACGAGGTGAATAATTCTGATCCAAAATATGTAGTCACCTACCTACCGCGTTATTAAACGAAAGACAGACCCACAAAGATATTCAGCAAACTAAAGATTATAAAAACTAGAGGCTAGCTGATGAGGCTACAAGTTCATAATGTCTGCAGCTACCTAATCACCAAGTACTGAATGATGCCAATTCAAAATCTGTAGTCATCTACTTATCACGTTATCAAATAACCACAAAGACATTCAGCTAACTTAAGATTCTCAAAACTAAAGGCTAGCTGATGGGGCTACAAGTTCATAATGTCTGCAGCTACCTAATCACCAAGTATTAACCCTTAGTATTCAAGTGGCGACTCTGAGGCGCCACAAAAAATTGCCACATTATTATTTAAAACAATTTTAACATTGCTATTTGTATATCTAACGAATCGATTAACATTTAACGGTTGTAAGGAAGAGTAACAGTAAAAGCCCTACATACATAAGATGAAATAATTCTTCTAGAATGAAGATATCCTAGGTCAGAAGAAACGCTTTGTTTTCCTACTTAAAACAGCTTCGAGTGCAAAGGGTTAAATGATGCCGATTCAAAATCTGTAGTCTCCTACCTACCGCGTTATCAAATGAAAGACAGACCCACAAAGACATTCAGCTAACTCAATATTCTCAAAACTAGAGGCTAGCTGATGCACATACAAGTTGACAATGTCTGCATCTATCTAATCACCAAATATTTAAATGACCACCAGAAACTGTTCTTTTCCAGGTGAGCGAGATCCTAGCTTGGGACACGAAAGCCCACCTGGTGTATTATTTAGGTACCAGGGAGAAAAGGCCAGGTCAGAGACACCTGTACGTGGTGCGTGATCCCACTGCCGACGATCCTCGACGCCTCGAGCCACTGTGCGTCACATGCGATCTGGGCGAGGTTCTCTGGAGCAGCAGGTGCCACCTACCTAACCAATATCTCTTAAAAATTAACATAGTTGAATTGCATCCTAAACACTGATTTTTGCAGGTTCTACTACACCAACTGCACGCACTTCAGTGCGTCCGTGAGTCCAGCAATCACAGAAAATGGTCAAGGCTACTATGTCCTGCACTGCGAAGGACCTGGCCTTCCTCTGGCAGGCATCCACTTGATGACCTCGCACAAGATGATGCGCCTGCTGTACGACACCAGGCTCCAGCGAGGGGACAAGCTGTCTCAGCTGGCGCTGCCGACTCGGCGAAGCTTCGAGGTACTCGAAACATCCAACAATTAACCCCTTGCCCTACCATTTTCTTTGTGACAAAAGTTACTGCGACATATTTATCTTTAAAAATGTTACAGAAGACAATAGACAATTTATATCTGCTATGCTGCTACGTGTACTTTAATGCTTCAATATTGATAAGAAGGATATAAAATTTAACCCTTTGCACTCGAAGCAATTCTACGCCAAAATCGAAATAATATTTTTATCTATAATAGCTCCATTGTAGATAGTTCATTTTCTTTCGTTCATACGAAATTAATTACGATGACTCGTACTTAGAACATTAAAATTTTCATCGATTTCTCAACTGCAAACTTAGCGATGTAAAAGTTGTTTAAATAATAGTATGGCAAGTGTTAGTGTCGCCTTAGAGGCGCCACTCGAGTGCAAAGGGTTAATTTCGTCGAAAAAGAACGGCAGAATATATAGATTTGTTAGAATTTGTATAAAATCTTCATCACGAGCCTGACTCGTTGTAATATGGCAATAATTAAGCCGTTGAGTCGCTCTTCAGCCACATGTGTTTAAATATGCTCAAACGAACTGCCTTATGTTAGAATAAATTAGAATAAGTGAAAATTAAGCTCTGTACGTTTAAATAATTATTATCACTCTTCAGGTACCGCTGCCCCAAGGCTGGAAAGCCCAAGTGCAGCTTCTGCTGCCTCCCTCGTGGCGAGAGGAGCTCAGGGACGCGGCTTTCCCGGTCCTGGTTGAAGTCAATGGCCGACCAGGTAGCGAAGCTGTCACCGACCGCTTCAAGATAGACTGGGGCACCTACATGTCCAGCCACAACGACGTTGTCTATGTCAGACTGGACGTACGAGGTGCCAGAGGTCAGGGGAAGAGAGATCTCTTCAGGAAGATCGGCGGCGTCGAGGTCCAGGATCAGCTGACCGTGTTGAAACACCTGCTAAAGACCCTGAAGTATCTTGACGTGACCAGAGTAGGGGTTTGGGGATGGGGGTACGGCGGATATGTGACCGCCATGGTGCTGGGCAACCAGGAGAACGTGTTCAAATGCGGCGTCGCTGTGAATCCTATAGCGGATTGGCTATATTACAGTGAGTCCTCTTCGTTTTCGTTTAGTGTTCTCTATGGTGGGTCTTGTTACTTTTAATACTGATCTCGGCCCCCCGAATCTGCAGATTCCGCATTCACGGAACGAGTTCTTGGCGCTCCAGCCGAGAATTACAAGGGCTACGTGGAAGCCGACCTGACTCAACGAGCCAGGCTGGTGCCAAGCCACAGTCTCTACCTTCTTCATGGTCTAGCTGACCTCACAGCGCCTTACACGCACGGCGTCGCCTTCGCTAAGGCTCTGTCCGAAGCGGGAATCATCTTTAGGTACCAGGTACGTTCGAAAACGTTCTTCCAGACGTCCGGAATACTTCACACCTTGAGAAACCATTAACCCTTTAAGCGCTGAGTTCGAAAATGCCTACCGTGAACTGCGTACCTTTTATGAAAGAGCGCAAGTTGAGCAGACTGAATTTTCATTGCAAGGTATATTTATTGTAACTGATTTAAATTATGTAGTGACCTCGAAAGCCTTAATAACCATTTATTTCGGTTACGGTTTTGCAATCGCAAATAACGAATGACTTAATGCCAAATCTACTTCTTTTTGACGGAATATATTGTTTAAAAAATAATCTTCCTTTATAAAGTAAAAGATTTTCGTCTATGCATAAATATTCATATGGATAAAATGATTTAGAAAATGAGTTTCTAAGTTCAGTAACCACCGGTCTTATTTTTATCAACGGATAGTGCGAGCTCATATTATTGTTATCATTAAAATGCAACATTTTTAGCAATGATTCATATCTAACTCTGCTCATTAATTTTGAAAAAAATGTCAGTTTTTATAACTTTGTCAGTAGACCAATATTTTCTTATAGATGTTTTTTTCATTCAAGACTTTGGATAGTAATAGCAATAAATAAATATATTTCCGAAGGTGAAGTATCTGTCCAGGTATTTACGCGTGAATGAACTACATGTATTTTAGTTTGCGCTAGATTTTTATGGA
>CM052089.1:14127013-14148704 GCA_028453745.1 Agapostemon virescens
ACTTTGTCAGTAGACCAATATTTTCTTATAGATGTTTTTTTCATTCAGGACTTTGGATAGTAATAGCAATAAATAAATATATTTCCGAAGGTGAAGTATCTGTCCAGGTATTTACGCGTGAATGAACTACATGTATTTTAGTTTGCGCTAGATTTTTATGGAAATTATTTGTTTTTTCGCAGATACCAGTAATTAATTTTTCCGAGAAAAATACCTTAAACGCACCCAAAGGAGTAGATATTTTCGATAAGTGTACCCTTATCCCCGAATTTGATTCATCAAAATTATATAATTTTGGTATAAAATATTTCTTAGACCATGAAAAGTTTTCTGCCGTATCATTAGATGTCGAGTTAACATTTTCCTGTAGACCTTCATCCTCTTCAGAAGATGAGCTAAATATTCGAAGACGTTTTCTCCTTTGCTCATACAATAGAACTGACGCTTCGGTTTCTGAAGCTACTAAACTAGGTTTGATTATGTTTGTTTCAACATCTAACCCATCGCGTTGATATTTACCGCTTGCGTCATTGCTTATTTTGAATATCTTGGTCTTCTTATAGAGCTCCTCGGAATCCGAAGACGAATTCCACATCCGTTTTCTTTCAAATGTTTTCATTTCAATTGTTTCAATTTCATGTTCACAGCCCATGTCACTACCACTTTTACTAAAGTATTCAAGCTCATTCTTCGACATTTTAGGGGTAATTAAAAATGAAGTTTTAAAACGCAAAGAACAAATTTCCAGAAAGTAGCATCATTTAACCTCAAAAGTTCTTGGTAGCGATATGTTAACTAATGCACAATGAATGCATACACAAATTTAATGAACAATACTGATAAGCGATTGTGCAAAAGCACATTTAAATGCTTATTGTCTTTTTATATCTATATAGGCTTACAAGCACCAGTCACATATATCTGTTCATAGATTTCTTTTTCCCAGATTGAATGGTTTTGTGAGAACCCACATATGCGTTCATAGCCAAAATCGAATGGTTATGCGAGAACGCATATATGGGTTCATAGCGCTCAAAGGGTTAATGGTTGGGAAGGTGTTGATACGACTCAACGATATTAGCATTATGGCGGCGGCTGAAAAGGTGGAGGGGGCAAAGGGAAGGGACTGTTTGCTCATGATAAATTTCTGACGCAGAGTTACGCGGACGAAGATCACGCCTTATCAGGCGTGTTGGAGCACGCTTATCGTTCCATGGAGGACTTCCTCGCCGAGTGCCTCTCCCTGGACGCGTCCTAGTGCCTCAAGCCGGATACTCCCTCGTTGTCTCTAGCTCGCCTACTTCCAACACATCCGGGACGTCCGTGGATGCTCGTCAAGAAGGCTCGCCGTTCAGGATTAGTCTGTTCCGAGTGGCTGCCCCTAGTCATCCTCGCCTATCCCGTCGCCCTCTTCAATATGGGAAACCGGGACACGCGCGAAACGTTGGATGAGATTGTTCCTCGAGGTATCGAAGTTCGCTGTTCGGATCGAAGCGTCCGTTCGAATCGAACCGATGGGACTGGGGACGATGACGAACCTAGCGTTTGTATAATTACTATCGTTCGAAACTAAAAATAATAAAAAAAAAGGGAAGAAGAAAAATGAGAAACCATTGTACAGCAGCCGCCTGCACGAGCCTGCGGATAACCTCTTTGCTACGAAAAACGAACAAAAAAAGAAAAAGAAGAACAAAGAGAAATAGTTCCGAAAGGACGCGCACGTTTCACTTTGCTCCAATGGAGAGAGACAGGCACCCGCGGACAGGTTCTAGCGATCCATACCCTAAACGTCCGTAACCTAGGTCGAAAGAGAACACAGCTTGATCCCCCTAACCGGATTCCGGTTCCGGCTCGGGCTTACCGCGAGCTTGCAAGCTCGCCACACATTTTGTATACCAAACCTCCATTACCCGACTGGACACACTAAACAAAAACGGGATTCCGAAAGCAAGAACGGGAAGAAAGAGAAGAATGGATCGATAAGGGACAATTAACGAGCGCATCGAGCTTAGCGCGAGTTTGCAAGCTCGCGCGGCCACGTTTTTTATATGTATATCAAGGTTCACCGTTCGCGGATGAGTTTCTAGTTCGCTTTCTACCAAGAACGTCGAGCTTGCCGGGGGCGAAGCTTGCTGTGACCTCTCCTCGCTGCGTTTCTACGGTTTCGATTAGGTGGTTTTCTAGAGCGCAGATCCGCTCTGGGCTGCGGGAGAACGAGAAGAAAATATGAAAACAGGCTTCGAAAGCTCCGGCTCGCACGCGATATAATTCCCCCCTAAACACGTACACGGTGCCTCCTCCCCGGTCTCACGGGGGACAAAGCTGGCTACGCCTATGCGATCACACGTCCAGGGGTTATCGACACCATTCACCGTTAGATACGAACGCTTAGTCCTTAAGTTTTGTGTTGTACAGCTTGGCGACTAGTCTAATGTACCACGAGGTGACACGCGTCTATGGAAGTCGAGAGAAAGAGAGAGAGAGTGAGTGAGAGAGAGAGAGAGAGAGAGAGAGTGAGAGAGAGAGAATGGGTCCTGGAAATAGTGTAGTAAATCTGTCTTGTTAATTTGATTCGTCTTGGAAAATTATGAGCTCTGTGTTCTAGAGAAATTGACAAGCATCGAAGATATACACGAAAATGTGTTCACCAATGTGTGTAGCGTTGTTTGAAGTTGTTTGACGGGAAGTTTGATCACGTTTGCGGCGCGTTTGGGTTTAAAAGTACGTGTGCAAATGTTCGTGCTTATGTGTATAGGAACGTAGGATGACTCGAAGTCGTAGATTAAGTTAGGTGCAACCACGTTTCTCAATGTGTACCGCATTGTTGGAACATTTCGACCAGGTTTCGCTAGGTTTGCGTAAATCTTTGATCGAATCCACATTTGTTTGAACGTCCAAAACACTTGCTGAAACATGTTTATCAATTGAGTATATTGTTTGAAGATTCGGCTCAGGTTTAACTAGGTTTGTTTAGGATGTAGAATCGAAGGTACACGCGAAAGTGTTCGCACAACTCTGCATACGACAATATTCGAACTGGCAACGTTTAAAATTCCATGACGTTTACTTTGATCGTTTAACAGCGTCGAAAGTGAATCGCAAACCTAATGAAATCTTGGACGAATGAAATAATTCATGAAAACAGTATGACGACCCACCGCAAGAATAATTCCCGTATATATCCCGGAAACTGAAGCCTCTGAAACTAAATCGGTGTAACGTACAAGGAAATTGAATCCGAGCTTCATAGCATTTTACAAGATCACGAAGATTAATCAACTGTAGTCTACACGATTTCCAGGATATCGTTCTGAGGAGCCCACACCATGCCCCACACACATCGTTCGATTCCTTGAATATTTGTATATATCTATACACGTCTATTGGAGAACGTCTGTTGGTGTAGGGACGCGTTCCCTCGACGAGGTTCGCATGTGTTCCCGTTTCGTCGTTGATCGTTTGTTGTACTATATCGCTAAGGTGTATTATAATGGGAGAAGAGCCGAAAATAGAGGACGAGGAAGAAGAGGTAAACAGAAGAAAACAGAGAAACAGAGAAAGAGACGAACGCAGGTTATGTAAGTGTGGCGAGGGGGTGGCGAGAGGCTTTAGGGTAAAACGTTCAGATTCACCGTATACTTTAGCTCGTTCAAGCACCTCGTCAAGGGCAACGGGCCTTATCGTATACATATACCTTTTACTCGATCAACGTCGACCGCTTTCAGGGTCCTCGAGAGCATTCTGATTAAGTAGGATCAGCTAGATCGTTCGAGACTTTCGTGATGTTCGCTCGGATGCGGCGGATCGTGACGGACGGGGATCGCTAGCTTTCGCACTCGCCAAATTCTTCGTTCTTTGAAATTCCCGCTATTTTTGCTACCTTAAAAATTGGAATTAAACGCGAAGAAGGTTGCTCGACGATTGACAAATTTGTTGAGACAGGTGAGACATCTTTTTAAAACATTATTAGCCCCTTGCCGTACTACAGGCTCGCGTTGAAGATTTTAAATGATGTTTTAACCGAAATCAAACGTTGTTAATTTCTAAACAATATTTAAGCATCGAAGTAGAAGATATGAAAGATATAAATTGTCTTTTCTCTTCTCTTCTGTAACATTTTTAGCGATGAAGAAGGTTACAATAACTTTAGTTAGAAAGAAAATGGTATGGCAAGGGGTTAATTTTTAACTTGAGACGAATCCGAAATCGTTTTCAATCGTTTCAGTCTCTTAAGATCGAGACGAATCCTAACGAATTTTTAATTCAGAAAGATTTTAAAATAATTTTTAATGTAATTGTTCTTAGATATACTCGGTACAAATGTTTGAAATTGAACAGTAGCAATAATCGTTTATAATCGCACTTTATCTTTACAGCCTTGTCTGCAGACTTGTTTAAAGAACAACAAAAGCCAGACGGCGAAAGAAAATGTTAAATATTTTAATTAATTTAAAAACTCGTCTTCAATGTCGTCGGTTTAAATGTTTGGAGGTCTAGATCGCTGAAATTGAACGATGACAACGATCGTTTGAGAACGGACGAATTTAACCGATCAAAATTAAACGACGAAAGGATTGAAAGAATGATTGGCCAGTTCGACAGACAAACAGTCCACCCACGATCCTCCGTAATGGAGTCGCGCTCGAACGAAGAGAGTCGCACGTCGCCATAATCGCTGCCTGCCCAGCAGCCCTTAAATGCCGACAATCAAGGCTAGTGCAACTAATCAAACGATAATAAATAGAACGGAGAAGATGAAGAAATTACCTAATAATATTTAATGAGTCTTAGATGAGTGACCGACGACAGTGAGAGTTGGCCCGTGTCATAACTGCGTGGCTTCGACGAGAATCGAAAAGAGAAGAGGTGGCGGGCGAAAAAAATAAAAAATAAAGAAAAATCTAATCTAGAAAACGAGTAGCAAAGGAACGAAACAAAAAGATGTATTTTGGAACGGTGATCTCGTTGGAGGCCGAACACGCGGACATGGCGGATCGATGAGGATGGGGATTCACGTGCTTGACTGTAGACAGTACAAAAGTGCAACGCGTGGCGAAGAGATCCGGAATCCACGTTTTAGGATCTAGAATTATTTTCCTCTGATAGAGAATAAAATTCACGTCGACACTGTCGTTCGTAATTAGAAGAGACAGGCTCATCTTTCGCGACTTGATTCACCCAAGCCTCGCATTCAAAGCTCCTTAGGGGCGAGGGACTACTTTCCAAAGAGACATTGCCTTATCTACGAGCGTTCGAACTCCGCAACTCTCAGATCAGATTCTTTTCGATTCGGCAGATTCTTCACTCTGGGTAATTAACTTTCCGGAAAATTCGCGATTCTAGAATGTTACTTGCTAGAAAACTTCAACCACTCGGTGCACAAATTAATTCGTGGTGCTTTATTGATTTAAGAGCGATCTCCACCGGTTTCTACAACTTTGCTTTATATTATGTACGCACGGGTTGAATTCTTTCTCAAGACTCGAGCGACTTCAAGAGCAAACGCTCACCAGGGTATTATCTTTCTTCATCTTCGTTCAATTGGATACGTAAATTCATTTCTCGCTTTTCCTTCGAACGTTTGAAAACAATCTCCAGTATTTTCTGTGCTCGCTTTTAGATAAGTAACGAATTCCTTCAGTCGTCAGTGCATTTTCTTTCTTCGATTATCGGCCGTGGAAATTAACAAGATTGATAAAAATACAGTTTTGATTCTTTCGAGTTCAATTTCGCAAAAATACTGTTTCTACGCCGTTGAGAATCGACTTCCGTTTCAGGATACGATCACAGAAATACCGTTTCCATCTTTTTGAGACTCTGTTTAATTTCAAAACTGCAAGACACGCAAATGCCGTTTGCGTTTATTTAAATAGCCTCGGAGAAGAAGGAGGTTGCTCAATTCGATCGCGTTCCTTTGCGAGCTTAATTTAAAGTCACTCAGCGTAAAAATACAGCAGTTTAATTACCCAGGGTTAACGACAAGCGAACGATCTCTGCGCCACGTGGTACGACAGACACGTTGTAGTTTCCACTGTAAAAACGTTCGTCTCGCGGCATTGTCATGTGTCGGTGGGGCGCACCACCTTTCTCCGACTCGAGTGTACTTGGTCCGAGGTCGACGAAAGAAAGAAATAAGCATGAACGGGATGAGCGAGCGAATGGTGGCGCGAGAGTGTGCAATCGCAATCAATTATTAACTATAAATAACGGCAGAAAGTGCGGCGGAATTAACGTAGACATTAATAGGTACCGGAAAATTAAAAACTGGCAGGTAAAGCTGACGGGAGAGATCGACGAGAATGATCGAGAACGAGAAACAAATGCACGCGCGGATTCACGAAGTCTGTTAATCGCAAAAAAATAAAAAAACAAAATGAAACCTTGGTAGCAGCGCATAAGGGTATCCATAAGCTTTTGGTAACGTATTATCGCCGCTAGGCTAAAAGAGAATTAATAAGATACAAAAAAAAAAACAGAAAAATATATATATATTATATTATGAAAGAAAAGACAGAGAGCAAGAGCGAGAGAGAGAGAGAGAGAGAGAGAGAGAAAGAGAGAAAGAGTGGGAGAGACGCAAACACGCAGGATGAACATTAATAAAATAAATTTCACGCGGAAAACTCGAGTGTTTCGAGAGCATCGGGCCCGTGCGAAACGAGACCTCGAAAATCAGCGTCATGGCGACGAGAACCGCTCAACCGGTGACCTGAAATCGCACCCTGTCGCTGCTCAACGATTTCGAGTGGAGATCATGCTTTTTAACGTGCATAGAAATTGTGTGCATCGCGTGCATGTACATCGGTACGCGGAATTTTAAGTACACAAAAGCGTGTGCAATAGTTTCGATACATTTAAACGCGCGTGCGTTTAGTCACCAGCGAATCGATAAACACTTGTCTAGGTTCATGCAATTTTGACGACATAAATATCGACTTACGGATCGAGAGGTACGGTCTCGCGAATTTCGAGATTGCTGGTGTAAAATGGAATTTTTACTAAATTTGTACAGCAACGTTTTTTGGAGAGTCTCTGTGTAACGTGAATGTTCGAATCAAATTTTCTCGTATAAAATTATGCGTTAACGTACGAAGCGATCGCACGTGTACTGTTGTACTTAAAATGGCGCGCGACGAGAGCACTTGTACGTGAAACGCGCGAATATGTAAATGCGCGAGAAACAGATATCTCGAACTTCAAGGCAGCCAAGGGGAAGAAAAGGGAAACGAGGAACGACGAGCGTTTGTATAATCGGTCAACGGGGGAAAGAAAAATGAAAATAATATTAATAATTAACGATACGTCTATTCGGAAAATTATTTGGATAATCTGTGATATTCAGATTGACGATTATTATCGGTTATCTCGGTCGGAACTATTCGGAGAATTTTTGCGCAAGCGTTTTTAATCGATGGCGTTCGTAATTAATATCGGGGCTGTTAGATAGGGGATCGATGAGGAAGCTCGAGCTACGCGACGGTGAAACTGAGTCTGATGAAAATCATTGTCGATGGACGTGCCGTGATCTTGTTGTAAAAGTTTCCGTCAGATTACATTTTTCAATCTTTTAGAATTATAATTTTAGAATTAATTTTAGAAATTTTAGAATTATTTCTTCGTTTATATTAAGTTAAGAAATGAATTTATATTCAGTTTAAAAAATATGGTAGACAGTTGACTAAAGATCGACAAAGGATAACTTTAAGTTTATAGATTTTTATACAATTTTGCGGTTCATTTTTTAACGAGGACCCGACAAAATGAAGTGGAAGGTTTCTCGAGGCAAACGATGCATCAGCTTGGTTTCGCGTCGACTTGTCACGATCGATCAGGATTCTCGTGGTAATCGCATCGCCCCGTGCCCAACTCGAGACGAGGTCCGAAAGATCCATGGATCATCGGTAAATCGGGCGAATAACACACACATATACATACACATAAACACAGACAAACTCACACACACAAAACACACACACACACACACATGCTCGGAAGCGTTGAGTCGGGAACGTTTGCCCCTCGTTGCGACTCGTTGATTCGATTGCGGCTGACGCGCTCCGACAAATTGTTTTTTATATAAATAATGTTTGCTCGGATCATCCAGCGAGCACACGCAATTCGCGGCGATTAATCGTTCGGAAGATGCGTAATCGATAGTTTCTCGTGGGCGGCCAAAGCACGCGGATTCTTTCCACTCGGTTTTTTTACGATATTCGCACGGACCTGGAGATCGCGCGTCCACGAAATCGGCCACATTGCTCATCGATTCGTCGATTCTTTTAACTTGCATCGTTTTATTTATTACATTTTCCTGTCTCGTTTAACAATTTTTTACTGCAAGCTTAGACTACAAAGACTTTTAAACGGGAATTTTTTAATCGAATAGCTCGTTCATTGAAATTTGCATTCTAAAAGTAAGTAGGCTATGGGTGCTAAGGTATAATAAAATATTTTGCCATTTTTCGGTTGTGTCAATCATGCTCACAGTTTCTCAAAAAAAGTATGTTTGTTTCGTGTACATCTGCAGGAATTGGTCGAGAAAAATTTAATCACGCTGTAGCTCCTGCAGTCTAGCAATAAACGTTGATTTCCTGAAAGCGAATTTGTACAAATCGAATATTACAGTGTCCAATTCTTCATTTTTTAAGTATTGTTTAAGTATTAAATTAAGTATTATTTAAGTATTATATTTAAGTATGCTAACGCGTGTGAAGATGAATCTGTAGTTTCGTTTCTTTTCCTATTCGATCGAAATGTAATGATTGTGCATCGATGTTAGGCAAAAGTGTGAGAAAAATTGGTGAATTTTTCCGTTGAAGTGAGCACCGATAGAATTTTTTTTAATGCGACATTTCTAGTGACGTTTGTTCATTGGCTTTAAATTAATTGACGTTCGTTCGAGAGTTTGGCAGCCAATTTCGTGGATGTCATTCAAGTTGTATTCCACGTAACACCCACGAGATAATCATGTTACTAAGACTCTGCGTTTTTTAATATCAGCGAGGCTCGGCCCGGACAACGGGCGGACAAAAGTGTTTTCAATAAACTGTTACATTACCTGAATTGTTTATCTATTTCTCCTGCCGCCGTATCGATTCTTTCCAGACACCTGATATCGAACACGTTCAAACAAATGATTCTACGAAGAGAGACGAGCGATTCGATCTGTCAACGTGGTTTTAACGAACGGCGAACATCAAATAAGAGAATAAGAAATTTTTTGATACTTTTAGCGTGCGGTTTTTCTAACTGAAAATTATGTCACCACGACACGCCTCGAGGAAGAGACGAAGGCGAAGAGGATGGAGATATCGTATGATTAAAAAGCAGAAATCGGCCCCGTCGTTGACCGAAAAATGGTAATGAAGATGTGTAAGCGAGTCTTCTTAAAGGTTATTCAATAATTTTGATTCGTTCGTTCTCTTCACTGTGATAAATATGTACCAACTAACTTTGGAAAATATTCTTTTAATTTTTCATTAATGTCAGAAAGATTCTGTGTTGTCAAAATAAGATAAGAATGTCATTTTAATCATTTCTCGAACATTAAAGTTCGATTAAAGGTTCCATATGAACCTGTCAGAGTTACAATTAAAAATTACAATTAAAAATCAGTATTACATAAGAATGGCATGAATCTTTTGGCTGATATACAGATTTCCTTGCATGTTAGAAATTAGCATACGACGTGAATGTGTGAAAGTAGGTAGAAACAAGTATTTTTAGTATGTAATTAAGAATATAATTGTTGCGAATTAAGCTTACACAACCATCTTTACGAAACGAGATCAAAGAGCACTCGCAACATCGATTCGCAAATGGTTTTAACAAATTCAACGATCATATCGAGGCAATCATCGGAGAGCAGTGTGATCTGTTTAGGATCTTTTCAAAAAGTCCCAGAATTGGTGGACCTCGAAGACAATGATGACAACTGTGAAACCAAAATGACGGTACAACAACAGGAAGTATAATCATCGTATAATCAATAATTACACTGTCCAACACCAAAAAAATTTTGCAATACCTATTGAGTGATTCTTATACACTTTGTCATCCTAAAACCAAATCCGCAAGTAAAATTGCTCCATCACCCAACGTTTTCGAAAAACTTTGATTTTTATAAAAATGCATGATTTTGATTAAAAATGACGTGGTACGCAAAAACTAAACACGCGAGAAAGTTCAACTTTGAGTCAGGAGATAGAGGGGACTCTCCTCTACACATCCATATAGCCAATTATATTTTTATGTACTCCCTAATAGTTGTAAATGATTGTTAAAGTTTGAAAATGTGCCGACGCGGGTGCTTTATACGCTCTATTTTTGTATTTATGTCAAAAATCCTTTATGTAGCAAGAATTTACTATACAGGAATGCATTCTACAGACATTTCTGGTAAAGAAACCATTCACGAAAAGTATTTGCTTCCCTTAATATACGAGAAGGATCAGAAAATATTCATTGACAGCTTTTGCGCGACGCGTTCGCGCCAGACGACTATTGCAGCCTTTTCTCGACTCGCCAGGGCCGTCGCTATGCGTAAACGACGTTGGTACTACTCAAGTATGTCTTTGCTTACTATGCTTAATTACATACATTTTTTTTTTGTCTTTTTGGGTGCCAATCATTATACAAAATTATAAAAATACGAGTTATATTCACATTTCATTGTGGAAGTGCTTAATAAAGAAAATTGAATACGCAAACGTCATTTTTAATCAAAATCATGCATTTTTACAAAAATCAAAATTTTTCGAAAACGTTGGGTGATGGAGCAATTCTACTTGCGGATTTGGTTTTAGGATGACAGAGTGTATAAGAATCACCCAACAGGTATTGCAAAACTCGAAAAAAGTTTGAATTTGTTGGACAGTGTTATTAGTCGATAAGAACTTGTAATCCAAATATCCTTTTCTTACAGATACAGCCAATAAATACAAAGACTCTAGTAAAATAATGAACTCCATACTTAAGAGGTGTTTTCGCTGTCCAATATTCCCATAAAATTCCTACTTAGATCCCACAGGATCAATCATAGATAAAAGTCGAATAATATAATGTGTACCATAGGCAATTAAATTTTATGCGTGAAAAGAAAACGATTAGAACTAAAATAATAATAAATGCTCAATGATAAATTTGAGTTTCAACTTTCTACAATTTTCTGGTATAGATTTAATTAATTTTTATTTTTATGAAATTATATTAGATGTAATCACTTCCCTTGATCTTGCACGGCAGATAAGTGGCGCTCAGAAATTTTCTAGAAAAGGAAGACACGCTTTCTATCTCCGCTTTGCCAGCTCGCATAATCCTGAGCTCTCTGAGGAACGTCTCGGTCATGTAAGATCGACCCTCGATGGCGTCCAATTTCGATAGGTCGAACGCAGTCAGAGGAATCGTGTTCACACCCAAACCGACTAATTCCGACGGATGAACACCGAGCCAGCGCACATTTGGACAAGTTAGGCTCGCCTCTTGATTGGAGAAACTCGCTGACCCGAAACTGTTGCCAAAAACATTCAGAAATCGTTCCATTCGTATTAAAACCGTCCGGTCATATTCTCGCCTAATCGATTCAAACTACGGTCACAAATTTCATTTTGCAATGGGAAATTATATTAAATCTAAAAATTATTTTTCTATTATATTAATAAATTATGTCGATGCCTGTAAGAATTTCTTTCACGACGATACTTCCCCGAGAACTCTACGCGTTCTAGAATTTCAATTTCCGAATGGATTGGCAAGTTAAATAACGAATGGAGTAACATTAGAATATCGAAACAACCAATTCTCCTTGGTAAAACTAAAGATTGCTATTTTAATCAATTACTTCCGAAGATTTTAATTTTTCGACTGACCGGTAGACGCACATGATGTCCACACCGAAAGGATCCGCGTCAACGAGTGCATAAATCGGAAGCGCCATTTTCTCTGCCAACAATTTCACCAGCATTCTAGTAGCGACATCCGGATAACCCTTCCCGGTAACCAAAATGCAATTCATCGACCTGGTGCAGTCCTCCTCCAGTAATTTCTGGAACACCGAGTCCTTCTCGACGATCAACACCATTTTGGCGCACGTACGAACGGAAATCAAATTCGACGCGATGTGCGGAACAAGGGCACCTCCTGGCACAGTACAGTCGATAATTCGATTATCGATCAGTGTGAGGGTTAATTCGCCGGCTGCTAATCCCTTTGATGTAGGCAGCAGATCTACGCAATTGATTGTTAATGCGGAGGATTACGAAAGCGTTTCGGATTGCTGTTACGTGAATTCGCGGGTTACAGCAAATATCTACTTAGTAAAGGCTATTTCTGTCCGCCACATGATTGCTAAGAGTTTACACTGCGACTGTAGTGTGCTAATTTTGTTTGTAACATGCATGATTTCGTGGTATTTAATGCAGTCTCTTTTGGAGTCAATTTTTCTGAAGCCGTAAAGAAAAGGAATAATATTTCCTTAGTTTGAAATTTCTTCCATCTTGATTAATTTTTAATATTGATTAGCAATATTTTTTAAAGCGACTCATTAAACATTTCAGATTTTCGAAACGATTGAAAAGTAGTATTATTAATTGCTAATATTTTACGGAACGATTAAACAACGAGTAATGGAAATAAGAATACTAACTCAGCTCCCAAGGAGCACAATTCAAAATTTTGGCCGTTTGATTCACTGCTAGATCCACGTGTCTCTGTTCCGGAGCCAAATTCAAAGTCCTCCCGTTTTTTAAATCGTAATAGAGCGATCGCCTCGTGATTGTGGTGTTGGCAATCAACAAACGATGCGCCGCTGCCATTACTGTCAGGATCAATGCGAATTTGTCTTTGCATCTGCTCCTTGCGAAATCAATCACCACCTTCTTATCGTTTTGACCTTTCCCTTCGATAATTTCATCGGAATCTTCCTGAGTTTCAGGTTCCGTGTAACTATCTTCGTATTTTTGCGTGCCCAATGAACTATAGTTTTGTGTTGCTAAGTATGAAATGCGAGGGAGTCGACCGGAACATAATTCTACAATCAATGACGAAACCACGTCCTCGATGCGAGATATTAATTTCTCCCTGGAAATAAGACCAGTGGGATAGTCATCTTAATTTGCGGTGGGACTTGTGCATTATTATTGTCAAACGACAGAATTAGATTTACATTTAAATAATAAACTGAATGGATTTAAATCTAATTCCTAGAGTACAGTAAATTTCGATGGTTCATTTAAAAAATATTATTTACAAAATAATATAAAATATATTTAGATGTCATTTCTAGCCACAGAACTTTAAAAATTCTGAAATTTATTTATAATTAATGTAACACAGTACCGACAGATGGTAGTGAGCTATAATCTAAAATTCACGCCATCCAACGTAGTGGTGACATGCGGAAACTAGTATAAACGCTATACCGACAGCTGATAGGTATTTTACGTTTTCCAGTTTCAGCATTTGATCACTGCAATGAATGACGCTGTTCGAATATTTTTTGAAATATTACCATTTGTAGATTACGTTTGTTTAGCAAGTTTACTATTTGGTCAACGTGTTCAGTGGCGGTAAATTCGAATTATCAGAGTGAACAATTTCTACTGATATTTTAAAAAACACCTTAAAGTGAGATAGAATTTTATTTTTATTTTACGTTATTTATGTTTCTATATGAATGAAGCAAAAGAGAAGACAGCGACTTTTGCATCATGTTCCGTGGAGGATCGGAACCAAACTAAAACTGAGACTGGGGGCAGCACTATACTGAAACCCCGGGCATGAGCATTGTCGTTTATAGTTTGATCGAACGATATCTTAGAGGGTATAAGTATTAACCCACTAAATGTAAGGATGAAAATAATGCTTATGAAAAGTAGACAATTTATTCTCATATTTTGTCAATAAAATGCAGTTATAAATACTCACCTGAATCCCGAATTGTCTTCCACGGGGAAATCAATACTCTGCTTCAAATTTCCAGTATCGCTGTCCGTAAAGGCGAAACATCCCCAATTGGAACTTTTGTTGATTCCAGACATTATACTTGAAACGATAAAGTACAAGTTATTAATATGTAGTAGAAGTTACTTATTTTTGAAAATTGCTTTATTATTACAGGAACTTAAACTGTTACTTATTGTCTTTGGGAAAGGGTGGCTATTAGATTCACTGCATTATGTATACAAATTAATTCGTGGCTCTTATAATTAATCAATCGTAATTTTATTTCTGTTTCCATTTATGCAACCACTGTACATATTATTTGTAAGCTAGACAATAACGCAAGTTATTTTAGAGAGAACAATATACAGATTAGTCTGTACACTTAACAATTCTACCATCCCTTCGTAGATGACATAAACGAGAATATTATCATTTCTACTCGTTCTAAAAAATATAAAACATCACAAACCTCTGTCACTATAAATATCAATACGACCTCAAAAATAAATTCTCTTACTGAAAAGAAAATAAATATCCTTAATTCATCCTACCTACTTTTAAAAATCACTGAAGATACAAAAAACAATTCTTATTCCAACATAAATTTTCTAATTCTATAATTGGCATCGCAGGACACTCCACAAATAAATAATCATTTTGATCAACGGGTATGCACAAATAAAAATATTTAGACTTTTACAGTTTTATTCACGTAACCGTTTAATAAATAAAAAACTACGCAGACAACTTGCGGTGCCATTCGAGGACCAATAAAATTTTGATCGCTCAGAGGCCATTAACCGCGAGACGAAAAAAAAATCGAAAGGGGGTCGAGAAGTCAAAAGGTCTAGAAGGAAGGATCCCCGGTCGCTTTTCTGTGCTCGCGAGCTCCGAGCGAGGCCGCGCCAGATAAAAATCTATCACCTATCCGAACGTAACATTCTCACAGCAATAGACATATTAAGTTGTACCCAGGACCGGAGAAGTATTGATCTCGGTGGCGTAACGCCACGCGGACAAGGATCGACAACGATTTCCCGGTCAGGGGGACGACATACGTATCGAGTAGCGAATCTCAAGAGAGCCGGACACCCTGCTGCGCATTTGTGAGCGGCGGCCATTGAACGCTGCGCTACCGAGTGCACTAAAGACACTTCAGGAACTCATTGTGCAGCGCGAAACACAGAAGCCCGCCTGCGGAACCTACGATTGTAACGAAATTCGTCGGACGTCGAGCGACCGAAAAATTTGTCGGTCGCTCGAACCACAGAAAAGTCGACTTTGCGAGATCGATGATCGCCTGATACTAGGATATTGAAATTTGGGTATATAATAAAGTTCCACTCTATTATAAAATATGAAATAAAATTTATATATTTTAATAGCTTCTCTAGAAGCACTTTGTAAGACACGTCTTTTCACATCGAAGGAAACGTTACTAATGAAAGACACAAGAGATCGAAACAGAGGAGGAACAGAGGAGATCCTTCCTTTTAAAGAAATAATAGATTAATTTTGTTCTAAATTTATGAGATAAATTCCAACAGAAGACATCTGTGGAAAAATTACGACGAAATTTTAATCTACTCAAAGCCTCACAACAAAGTTCAAGTTATGACTTCAATCGTTTTGGAACACGCCCGATCAACAATCTTTTTAGGCACAAGGAAGATGGACAAATCGGTGATACATAATTGAAATCTTAAAATGAATGTGGAGCATTGTTAAAAAATTTAAAACGTCAATTTTTAAAGGATTTTAACATTGCTATATTTTATTCTTAATTTACTGACCGCTTCGATAGTGAATAAATAATATGATCTTAGTATTTAGAATATTTAGTATTTCAATAGTTGTTAATACAAGAATGACAGTGTACTTTGTCATTATACCTGATTAAAACGGTAAAGAAATTAAGAGTATTTAAATATCCAAATTATTAAGTAAAAAAGAAATTTAACAAGAATAGAAATAATTACTCGGAAAAACAGCTTCAAAAATATAATTCGATGCTTCGAATGGAAGTATAAATATGTGCAGAACGTTCTCCTAAATATGTACGTTCTCCTTTCGTTAAAATGTTCGATTACAACCATTGTCAACGAACATTTAAGAAAAAAATGGCGCAGCTACAGCTCTCCACGATTGGCAATGTATTATGGTCACGGACAGTCCGATGCAGATGCGGCGATAAATTTCCTTGGCCAGAGAAGGTCGCAGGTTTCATGAACGTTTACCGAAACTGTCTACTCGGAGGGACAATGAATTCTAACGAGCAACGATGGACATTTGCGGCGCGTGCCAAAACATTTTAGGGTCGCCCCTCCACCGGTGAATCCTACCCCTGCGACCCCTGAATGCAAATTTATGATGCGCTCGCGTGATATCGCAAGAAAAAAATTGTATTCATTGCTTCCGTAAGCTGGCACGGATTGACCGTATCATGGAACATTAAGTTTCTATTTTGCGCTCTGAATTAATAAATCTTGACTTGATCAGTCTAAACGTCGGAACAAAGAAGAAAGAACTACTCAACGTGTTTTATAATTAAACTACGATAAAAATAGTGTAATAAAGAAAAGTAGAGACTTCAGAAAAATAACGTTGTTACATTATTCTTAACATATTAAAATTATTAAAACAGAAAATATCATTTTCATTTCACTTCTGTTTCAAGCAATTGATCTGCACAATCTTTACTTATTCTACATCTTGAGATACTTATAATAATCACGGTCGTACATTTACTTCCATTATTAAAAATTCTGTTTCTGCGAATTCTTGTGCACTTTTTGTTGGAGATATTCAGGCTAAGTCTCTATACAAAATTGTTATAATTCTTTTTTTGTTTCTGTCTACTGTGCAAATATATCGGAGAAGAAATAAATTAAGTTTCTCTGTAAGACAAAAGGAGACTCAATTTTTTTGTGAATGAAAGCATAAAAGAGCATACAATGCTTTATTTCAACACTTTTAAATTCTGAAATATCGTCCTCGAGAGCAAAGAGTTCACATAAAGAGAAGGTACAAACTAAACAATTAATTGCACTGAAAATTTCCGATTGATTAGTAGGTTAATTTAACAGTTCTTTAGATATATCTCTGAAAGTATATCTTGCAAATCCAGTTTCTCCTATCGTTTCTAATGTGAGAACAATTTATTTTTATTCGAATGCTGGAAATTGAGTAATCGTGTAACGATTTTGATACTACGGGTCAAGATAGACTCCGGCACCGCAGTCGAAGGATTAAAGAGAAATTTGCCACCCCAAGCGATCAAGAAACCACGAAAAACCAGTCGGAGAGTATCGAAATCGTTTCACCGGTCGGTCCCGATGATTGCATACATTGCGGTTCGACAGGGTCGAATGATTTTCCAAGCTACTTGTCATTAAACGAGCAGAAGCTGAACGGCGCCTTGAGAGGCCGGCCACTTTGGACGCGGATAAAAGGATTTGTTCATGACAAAATAACGCGAGAGAAAGAGAAAGAACTGTGCACCGCTCGGTTTCGCATTAAAGACACTCGAAGATTTGCTGCTCCATGAAGGAGGGGGATAGTGTTACATTGTGCAACGAGTATGGTCGAGAAACACCCCTGAGAATGCGCCCTCGAGCTCCTCAAATGGCCCGTATACGCGACCTCCTCCAAATATCGGTTGTAACCAACGAAGATCACGAGGAACCCGCTCGAGATCGGCCTAATCTCCGTTCACACGCGTCTGAAATCCGTTTCATGCGATCGGGGGAATTAAAGACGCCGGAATCCGTCAAATCGGAGGACAACCGTGTCCCCATGTTTTTCTTTTCGCCTTTTTGACTGGTTTTTGCGGATTTTCGGGAACCTGTTTCCGGTGCGAGGGTGGAAAATCGTAACTCGATCCCGCGGGCTATTTTCCATATCGAGAATAATCAGACGATGGACGGAACGCTTTTCAACGCAAATCCCTTCCGACCAGACCGATTTGTTCGAGGGGATCGAAAGCTTCGCCTTGTTCCGCATTCACACGTCCACCTCGCATGATCGAGTACCGAGAATGCCCGGCTACGTACCTGTTCGATTCACTCGGCGATTTGTCAAAGCCGGGAAACTTCTCGCGGACACACGTGCAGAGGGACAATCGAAATATTTCTACTTGTACGACGACGGGGTGGAACGTCGAATGAATGATCCTGGATCCTGGATCTGGGACTCGAGATCCTTGCCGGTGTGAATGCAGGAATATTTCAGACACGACGTTGATGATCGATTCTTTTTAATACTGCAGTCGGTAGACTTTCAGTTTAACTTTGCGTTATTCTATCATTTATAAATATCGAGGATCTATGGCTTCTGAAAATCATCAGTTCATATACCATTCCACGAGGGAAGAAACAAATTCCCTATTTAGCAGTGTTTAGAATCATCTTCGATTCTATGTTATTTAAAAGTATTCTTCTGTTGTGTAGTAAATATAATGTTAATTTTCATTGATCGAAAAAAAGGATTACATTTTCTTCTGTTTGACAATGTGTAGACATTTTTTAATTCTATGCTGTTTAGAAATATTTTTCAACTGTGCATTATTTTATGATTTTCAGAAAAGGCTGTCTTTAACTGTATAAAAATTATTATATTATAAAATTTTTAATTATTATTTTAATTTTAATTTTAACTGTAAATTTTTAATTTGTTGGATATTATCTTGAATATTACCTGAATCACAATCCTAAATAATTATTTTAAAAACCAATAAAAAATTAATCTTCACAAATGTAATTCGTAAATTTGTAAACAAACAAATGGACATAGGATATTTAAGTTTGCTAAAATGCTCGTTGGTGTATCATAGAATTAAGACATCAAATAATTGCGAATAAATTACGTTTTCTTTTTAAATAATTGTCTGTAACAGTCTGAAGTCGAAAAGAACAATGGGTTTCCTAACAATGTGTTTCTCAACAGCGAGAAAAAACAGTTCCATTACAGATTCACGAATTTTGTCGCATCGGTGAGCAACATCGGTCCACAATGGGCACGAAGAACACCTTTCTTCAGGGCACCACCCATCTGCATTTCTTTACCCCCGTACGGTTACCACCCCATGCTCCTTCAACTCCAAACCCCACTGTTTGAACAAATACGATCTTATCTTTCGTTTCACCTTAAGAACATAATAAAAATCGCGTGTAAGCGAAGCGTTGCAAGATCAAAATCTACGCATTCGATGACGTCGGTTATTCGAACCATTCGATCGCGAAAGGTTGATCAATCTATCGAGATTTCGCAATGCTCGGTTAGCATTGTGACATTCGTCAGACCTGTTGACCACGAATATCGATTACCTGAATGGTCCTACCCCGTGGTGAACAAAAAACACGCTTTTTCCGAAATAGTTCTATAATGGACCTACATAAATTGTTTCCTTCTTTCAACAGAGAAAAACGCTATTAACGGCTACCCTTACTTCATTGATTATGATTGAACCGCAGAATATACGTATTTATGGTACAATTCAGTAAATTAAATACCTAAAATCATATAAAGAATTTAATATTGCAATTATATTATTTTCATCTAATTACAATAACCAAAAAATGAAATAAATTTTCAGTTTGGTCAAGAATTAATTTCAGTTTTATTATAACATAAACCTGAATAAAGAAGACCGTTGAATAAATTCCTTAATCTTTCCCACATGTTCCTCAAAAGAACAATCGTAAACAAATCACTATAACCTGATCACCGGTTTCAACATTAAAAAAAGATCGTTCGAAGCTTCCTCGTGAAAACATCGCCTATAACTTAAATAAATCTAAAAGAAAGGACGAAAAACAAATCACTCGAACCTGCTCGCTATTGCCACCATTAAAAAACGTGATAAACAACAGGCTAAACGGAGTCAAGTCAACCGCCGCGTATATAATCATCAAAAGCATCAGGTTGAAGATGGCGAGAAGCTTCACAATGCCTGAAGTGCGTTCATAAATTTCTTAAAAGTAGTATAATCCTCTCGCGAGGAGCTCGACGAATGACCAACAGGTTCCTCGAAAAACGATCTGCAAGAAGCGCGGTGCTCGGTCGCGATCCTTCTTTCCCGCTCGCAAAATGCAATCGTCCAAGTAAAAAGATGGCAGCGGTGAGAGAGGAGATTGTCAGGGAGAGTGACAAATCGCCTGACATCACGAATCCGAGCCGGGCCCGGTCTCGATCTCGTTGCCTGGATCGTCGCAGGGCAAAAACGTGGTGGCGATCGATCGCGATCAAGATCTCTGCGCGTGGCGGTTCGCGAAATCCGGCGTTGCTCGTCAAAGAGGCCGCGGGATCGTTGAAATCTCTATCGCGGCCTGCAAAAACCGCGGAGCCGAAGCCGGAGCCGGGAACGACCTTCTGCCTTCTCGAACATCAGAAGCGTGTCGGGAAACAACAGGTTGCCGGTTTCCATTTAATTGGCGGCCGATCGAGGAACCAGTTCGTCTGGTATAACTGACCTACACTTAACAAACCGGGCACGCCCGGCATGACGCCCCTCTGCGTGCCCCGCGCCTTGCAAAAACAGGGTCCAAAACCGAGAGAACGTTTCGCGATCAAGGCGACAATCCACGCGAAATTTTATTGTTGCGATCACCAAATCTAAGTGCCGGCGACCCCATTGCCGTCGCTGTCTATCTACTCCATCTTCTTTCGCGAATTTTCTACTCGTTGTCAATCCTCGATACAAACAGCACAAAGCATCCTGTGTACGCCCTACAATGACTCTTTTTAATATTCGGACATTGTGCTATTAAAAAAATTGTTGCTAATTTCGATCGTTTGCAATAGTAAATTTGGAGTTATTGTTTTATAATATAACAGAACATTCATTGTAGTTTGTAATGACATAAATTTTATAATAAATTTTATAATTACATTTGTCTGAATATTAATAAGAGTCACTGTATGTACGTTCCTGACGTTCTGTACGTTCTCGGGATGTTGCGATAACGTCTATACGTCCCCTATACGTCTCCGTTATGTTCTACAAATGACGTAGGAAGTTCTCATATACAAAGTGCGACATCCCAAGCACATTCTATGGCGACATTCTCAGATTTTCAGCTCAAAAATAACATCTACAGTATCTTTTAGGAACTTCACAATAACGTCCACATATCTGCTACACCGTTTCCATTATGTTCCGTAAATGTCCTGCAAAGCTTCCAATTACAAAGTGAGACGTTCCAAGGACATCTTGTGCCGAAATTCCCAGATTTTCTAGACACTCAGAAATAACGTCTTCTATATGCTCCCGATAACAATTGTAAGTGTCCTGTACGTCCCCGTTACGTTCTCTAAATGTCTAACGAAGCTTCCATTTACAAAGTGCGACACATCCCAAGCACATCCTCTGCCTGTGCTTTTCTGACATTCTAATATTTTCTGGACCCTTAAAAATAATGTTTTTTATCGTTGTTTTATGTTTTATCGTACATAACGTTCCCGTTATGCTTCATAAATGTCCTACGAAGATCCCACTTATAAAGTGAGACGTTCCAAGGATATCCTGTATTGACATACTCCGGACGTTCTCTGTGCGTGGTGCCGAGAATTTAATGTTTTATATGTTTTGTGGTCGACATGAGCCCAACGGCAAAATCTTCGTTAAACCTTCCCCTTTAAAAAGAGCACCTCAAAATTAGGCTAGCATTTCAGGGGACTGCAGGAAGGTCCCTTTTATCAACCCTATTTTCCCATATTCGCGAGTTTCACCAGACCGAAAATTTCAAAGTCG
>CM052089.1:14153704-14167777 GCA_028453745.1 Agapostemon virescens
TTTTTTGTGAATGAAAGCATAAACGAGCATACATTGCTTTATTTCAACACGAACCAATAATAAATTCACAATTTTTAATTAAAAACTTTTGTTCTCTATCAAAATTACTTTTTGCGTGAATTTTGGAACACCTTCTATTTTTGAAGTTTTTAAAGTATACGTTTGAAAATAAAGTGAACACGAAACGAACGTCTGATGGATGCTGTATGCTGTCTGGAAATAGGCCCGCTTAACGGAGGGAATTTTAGGAAAATATTCAAGGGTGATCCGTGGCTTTGTAAAACTTTTGTTGTCTCGTTCCCCGGTCTCATAGTAATGGTCCGTCAAAAAATTAATTCAAGGAGTCGATGACTATTGAACCGTCGAAGAGTTGCCGTTTAAAGTGACAGACTTTCCCAAGCCCACGATTCTCGTCGAGCACACTCTCGGAACACCCTGCACGCAGTATGCGAACATAGCGGTTGTTACAATCACCCCGCTCGATCCCCCAAAAATGTTCGAGCACCCCGGATAAGTGCACTCGTTATGCGCGCGTACATCGAAGAATTTGGGAACGTCGATATCGACCGAATCGACAAGTCGATCGTCTTTACATATACTAAATGCCTTTAAATTCTTCATTTTCATGGTTGAAACCAGGATTTTACATTTTGATGCACTAAACCACCAGGATTCTATTTTGATTCAATGGTCATCCGGAATTAAAGTAAAATTGTTTGCTTTTATACTTTTACACGCTAAATTGATATAACGATACCGATATACGATTGAATTACCGGTCATTCAGACTAAAAGCAGAATTTTTTACTCTTTATACTTCGACGCTATAAATTAAAATTGATATAGCAAATTAAATTTCAGCGGAACATCGAGATCCGAAAGCACCCTGCAGCCATTTAGAAATGCCAATATGGCGCCTTCTTACGAAACGTCACCGGAAGTTCTGCTGCAGAACCGGAGGACGACCTTGAATTCGCTTTCGTACGTTTGCATGTATACGACAGTGCTTTCGAATTGCTTGATTTCGATGTAGAGATATAGCTTCATTAATCAGCGTCTCTGAATCAAATTTCGATATCTATACTTTAATAAAATGCTGCAATCCTAGATTTCCAAACGTTCGAACGTCTTCCAACTCTGTATCCGTTGAAACAGATTCGGTATCGACATTCTTCGTTACTAAACTACAGAATAACAAGAAGAAAATATGCTTTTATTAAAAAGATCTATGAGATTCTGTTTACTTATTTTGCATGCAAAATGCTGGGAGTCTGAAAACAACATAACCAGTAAATAAAGTCGATTATTAAATTGATTCGCTAATTCCATGGATAACGTTAATTGCTTTTTATGGGTAAGCGAGTTGATAGTAAATCTGTTACTCCGGCGAGTTCAATTAAAACAAACGCGACGTGTTTACAACGAAAGATGGCGAATGTTACACGTGAACGAAGACGAAATCATGACGTGCGCGGCCCCGACCTTGAAACTAAACTTAATATTCTGTTGGTAACGGTGAGCGTTTAAAAATTGTTCGGCGTGTGTCGCGTGTCGGAGCGGTTTGCAGCTGCCGGAATTTTTTCCGCGAATTTTTCGCGATTCCGAGGCGAGCAGATGCTTCCTGCGAGGAGATGCGCTATTCTTCTCTCATTCTCTCTCTTTATCTTTCCCTTTCCGCCTGATTCATTCGTACTCCGCCCAAACGGATTACAGACACCGATCGATCGATCCTCGGTGTAGTCGAGAAGACCTTTGACTTCCCAGACCATTTCACGTAATTATCCTGCCATCATAATTTTTACACATCCTCGCTCGTTTCTACAAGGACTCCGTGATTTCTTGCACCTCGCTGGCTCGCGAAATTCTGAATTTATGGGGTCCAGATCTTGTTGAAATCGTCGGTGCTTCTAACACGATTACTTTGATAGATATTCGTATAGAAGAAGCCAACATTAAATATAAAATATATTCTTTAATTAATCCTATTGAATTTTGAGGCCTGCTCTGAAACTAACTTTAAGTTTAAGATTTTACTTAAGACATTGTTGACCGATGACGAGTTAACTCGTCATTGCACTTGCATTATCCTTTTCAATTTATGAAGCCCAGGACGATATAGAATATTGCAAAAGCTTTGCGCAATATTTTAAAAGTTATATAAAAAATATGTCGAAAGTTTAATTTCATTTAGTTCAGTATAAATAAAATTTATTGGAGTTTATTTAGAATGTTTTGCTTTACTTCCATATTCAATTACAAAATAATAACCGGTGTAAAATTGCCGGTCAGCAAAGTGTTAAGACTTCATTATTTTAACTATGATTTTGTGTTTTAGAATAGTTATTCGAAGTTGCTTTGCGTGTGAAGTAAGCTCGGAGAATTCAAGATTTATGCAGAATATTTTGATAAATCTTCGTGTTGCATGCAAGCATAAAAAACACTTCAAATAAGAATACTTATTTCTAGTTATTGCAAATCTTGTAAAATATGCGCTTTGGAGATCCTAAAGAAAATAAGGTATACTAGCTGGGACATAACAAAATGCTGTTCTAAATTACAAATAATTTTGTCTTCCATTCCTGGAGGCGTTATACTGAAATAAAATTAGTATAATAAAATACATTTCTTGAGTAAATTGTTTGAGCCAATTAATGAAGTACTTGATTTGAAAGGATTAATTTGCGATGTAGTTTGTGTGTAGATGTTTCAGAGTACAAAGGTTTTCGGACGAAGGAGATCGCAGTGGAAGGTTCCGACACCTTATCCCGGAACATCAAAGACGGAGATTAGGGTGTAGTTAGCGGAGGACAATTGGGGGTTGCAATAATTAAGTGGCCGGTCGTCGGATCCATGAATCGTTGATCCTTAAGGGCGGTCTTTATCGTGGCTTAAGTGGGGATTAACCGTGAGGAGCTAAAAGCCGTTGGCTGACCCTGAGGATCATCGACGTCTCGATAAGAGTTGAACAGTCTCTGATAAGCCTGCTAAGACTTTCCTGTCCGATGATCGCCCTTTGCGACATTACGATATTGAAGCAGTTAGATTATTCGACGATTTCATGGAGAACCGAACCGTTTAAGGAGCTACGGTCCATAGAGGGTGAAACGAGAAAGATATTAACACGCCATGGATGCCATGGTCACCGGTGACCGGCGCTATGGAACTACTTAAGACCGATTATCATAAAATCGGTGCCACCGAACATACCAATTTGTGAATGCTGAAATTAACTGGATTACAGTTTAAGATGAGAACTTCCTTATGAAGTAACTATACATGGTTATTACTGAAACTGTTCGTTTAAACGAATAAAATAGTTGAGTATGAAAGGTATAATACTCGTGTGGCAGTCAACGTATTAACCAAATTATTGTTTTTTGGCATTATCATTTTTACACCGTTCGATGAGTTAGTTATAAATTGCTTATTCACTTAAAGCAAGTAGGGAAATACCGTTTATATGGAGAAAACCAATGGACATTAACCAAAAGGAAGAAAGAGTCCGAAGATCGAGGGACTCCATAATTTTTCACTGTTTTTAACTGTAGTATTTTAACTGCTGCCTCTGTAAACTCCGCTGGCACTTCGATAAAATGTAAATTGTTGCGCCGGCGCCTTCGGACATTAAAACAATCTACTTTAAAATCCAATGCGATGGAAATCAACAATTTCATATAATTAAATATTCTCGTATAGAAACATCCAGGTTCAACGAATCGCAAGGAACCTTCAAACGCAATAATCGGTCAGAATCTCGCCAGTATATAGGTATGTAATCAATACGATGTATATCAGCTTCCTAAAGTTCTGCAAACTCAGAATCTTTTGGAAAACCGAATCCAGAAGAATGCAAGGATTCAATATAGATCAGAAATAGTCTGCATTACGTATATCAGCTTTCCAAAGTCCTACCAACTCTGAATCCTTCGAGAAATCGAATCCAGAAGGACGCAAGGACTCAATATAAATTAATATAAGTCAATACGACTTATATCAGGTTCCCAAAGTCCTGCCAACTTCGACCACTTCGTATCCTTCGAGAAACCGAATCCAGATAGATGCGAGGATTCGATATAGATCAGAAATAATCAGAATAGCATATATGTCAGCTTTTTAAAGCCCTACCAACTCCAACCACTTTGAATCCTTCGAGAAATCGAATCCAAAAGAACGTAAGGACTCAATTATGAATCAGTACTAGTCAGTGTGTCGTACATCAGGTTCCCAAAGTCCTGCCAACTCCGATGTCTTTATATCCTTCGAGAAACCGAATCCAGGAAGATGCAAGAATTCGATATAGATGAGAAATAATCAGCATAACATATATGTCAGCTTTTCAAAGTTCTATTAATTCAAACTACTTCGAATCCTTCGAGAAATCGAATCAAAGGAATGCAAGAACTCAATTATAAATCAGTACGAGTCAACATGTCGTACATCAGGTTCCCAAAGTCCTGCCAACTCCAACCACTTTGAATCCTTCGAGAAACCGAATCCAGAAGGACGCAAGGACTCAATATAAATCAGTGGTAGTCTGTCGAATCGCGGAGGCGCGATCCTTTCTATTTGTTGGTTTTTCGAGAGCGTGCCGTTGCACAGGGCTTATTGTTCGTAAACATATGTTCCCGTGGGCGTGCAGGAAGACCATCGAACGAGGGAGGGATGGTAGGAGTGTAAGAGAGAGAGAGAGAGAGAGAGAGAGAGAGAGAGAGAGAGAGAGAAAAGCAGACCGAAGGAAAGCGGATGGACGAGCAGCAGACAGCCAGTCTGGCATCACCTGGACGAGGAGCACGCGCCTCTCGATCCTGCGACAGGGTGGGAAGGACACTGCAGCATGGACGTCGATGCAACATGCACATTGTCCTCGTGCCTCGCCGCTGTCGGGTGCCCGCGTTGCCATAATGCGATAGTATAACGTCGCGTAACGCCGGTCCCACTCGACAATGCCTCGACCTGCCACGGAAAACCCTTTCGCGAGCTATGAAAATCCTTTTAGCATCGTCGATGCCCGACCGGACCACAAAAGCGACTACCCGAGCCAGCTCCGTGTCCAATCGCAATTAAGATCAAGGGATCGAGGAATCGACGTCTGGATCGTTGCGATTCAAGGCTTGCACCGTGACGAATGCAACGGGCGTTGTGCAACATTGTTGTTTTTGACAGATTTTCAGTTTTCGTTGATTTTTCGCACGGTATTTATTAATGTTTGATCGTCGGAACGATTTGTTGGAATTATGCGAAAGTTGCTTGTACATAACGTCTTCGTAGTAGTTATAATTAGAAGTCATTATTAGATTGTGAATTTTAGCCGAATAAAAATTATTTGCATTAATTGTAAAATATGGGAGCAACTTTAGCTTATTTTCTTCATCCTTCGAACGAGCTAAAAGTAGTACAACAATGTTTGTGAATTCCTTGAATGTGTATACTTTGCCTGCTCGAACGAAAAAGAAGAAGAAAAGTAATAAAGAAAATAAAAAGAGAAAGGAGAGTTTCCGAGAGATTTTATGTGCCAATGAAAATTATGGCTTTCGAATTGTGAATGGCTAAGACTCTGAATGAACGAATGGGAACTGCAGTGAATGGAAAGAAGAGCCTAAGAGCCAACGAGAGTCGAATCTGTTAGAACGAAGATTTGGATAGAGGATTATGCGATTCTCGAGGGGATCGTGTTAATGATCATCATGGCCTGATAACATTCTCTATTAAATTTTTGATAAGCCAAGTCTCGAGTATGTAACGTGCTTAAGAGAACGACGAGGACCTGTAGCTAAGGGCCAGTTAATAAATTACCAATGAAATTGGTATTGTTTTGGATTTGGATTGCTTTTGAAGATGTTTGTTCCATGTACACCACGAATCGTTAACATGATCGAGTATTACTCCATGTACGACACAAATGGGGAATTTTTCTTTTTCGGGAAGAAAATATCGATTGTTTTTATATTTTTCTAAAAGCAGGAACATGTAACTAATCTGAAACTCTGCATAAATTTTCATTTTACTTCTATTAACCTTTTGCACTCGAGGCTGTTTTAAATCCAACCCCAAGTCATTTTTTCTGACCTAGAATATTTTTAATCTACACGATAGATTTCATTTTATCCATACGAAATTTGTTTACTGTTACTCGTCTTTGTAACGATTAAATTTTTAAGAATTTCTCTAACACAAGCAAAGCGATACAAAGATTGTTTTAAACAGTGCTGCAACTATTTTCAGTGGTGCTCGAGAGTCACCATACGACTGCAAAGGGTTAACTTATACAAATATTTACAATTCAGTTTGCATATAATTACAGAATTTATCTGTGATAGAATGGACCGCTTCGTGTCATTTTTCCATTTGCAGTTGACATTATCATTAACATCTGTGATCCAGTTCGTTGAAAGTTAAACATTCGTATGCAGCTTCCCTTTATATAGGTATAACTATCGTCCGATGGACTGTCAGCAGAAAACATTTATTTTGTGTGCAGTGGTAATTATTTTAGTCTTAAAGTTCAATTAAAGTGTCCACGCTCTTGACAGTAATTACAAAGTAACAAGTTAAACGAAAATATGTTTAAGTTATTGCTCTGTTTACATCGAGTTAACATCAAGATACGAAACCTAAAAGCCCATCATTTCAACTATATAATGCAGGCGACAGGTGAGAGAAAATGTAAGAAGAACGAGACGAAATCCAAAAAGAGAAAGCAACGATTCAAATTTCAATCTGAAATTATGCAGATTCGTCTCCGTCCTTATTTGCTACACATTATAAATTTATACTAAAATGTTTAACCATTAATTAGGGGACACGACCGAAATTGTAATTTCCTTACGGAATTTCTAATTTCTGTTTAACCTCTAAGGCACGGCTGAATTTTGCACGGACTGTTTCGCTGTACGGCAGAGCATCTTGTTTTTGATAACTAAATTATAAATTTTCTTAAAGATATGATGCACATACTTTAACACTAATAATTTACTTTAATAATTAATAATGCAACTGATGTTAGAAAAGAATCTGGGAAACTAAGTTTTTGGACTGATATTTAACCCTCTCAGAAAGGGACATTTTTCGTAATTCACGATTTTTCACGATTTTCGATAAGGGGGGGGCCACTTCACTATTTGGCGATATTTGGCAATATTTGAAGGCGTCCCTCGACCAAACTATTAGAGCTATCGACATGATTCCAACGGCAAAATCTTCCCCAAACCTTCCTCTTTAAGCAGAGTTCTCAAAATCTAGGCTAGCATTTCAGGGGACTTCAGGAAGCTACCTTTTAGCAACCCCATTTTTCCCATTTTCGCGATTTTCACCAGCCCCAAAATTTCAAAGTCGCGCCGCGGCCGTAATGCGCTTCCAATAGACCCAGAAATTGAAATACACCCTTACTATGCGTCCAGTTACTTGTAACCAGACTTAGAGTGTGCTCAAGCCACTATAGTGACGCATCGTAATGTAAGATGACATCCGGAAAGCCACTATAGTGGCGCATCGTGCCTAAGAGGTTAATTTGTTAGAGTGACCTATTCCCCCGGTTTTTTTCTCATTGACATAAACAAATTAACGGTGGTTTACTTAAATTAGGGATTCTGTGAAAAGAGCAGATTGATCTTTTAAATAACTTGAGTATTCAACATCCAGGAATCATCAGAAAATTCGAACAGGTTTAAGAAATTTACGTTCATTTACATTGATCAGCTCTCCTTGCGGTTATTATAGGAGACTGCTGCACGCCAATTTCAATAAGCGTATGTATGCGCTTAATGTCCATAAATTTCCCATAAAACAAAGTTGAATTTTTTAATTTTTTTTTGCTATCGTAATCAGTGATCAAATCTGCAGCTGGCAGTTTGAAAATATTATTTTTCTCGAGTGTACTATTCGTGGAATTTTTGGTTCCAAAGCCAACGATTGTAAACAACTAATACATATGCTACTTGGAAATGATAGAAAGACCGATTAATATTCTCAGAATTAAGAAATCCCTAGTTGACAAACTGCTTTCCCCGAAAATAACAAAAAACCATGAAGAATAACGTCACAGAATACATTAAAATTAAAAATGGCACGAGTCCTAAGTATCTAGAGGAACAAATAAATTATGTTGTGCGATAATTAAAAAAAACTTCTATTTTTTTATATGGCTACATTTGCTTCGACATTAAATATTGAACATCAAAGAATAAAATTTGATATTGTCTAAAAGGAACAACATAACATTTATAATCGTTAAACTTTGATTAAGAACTTCAAAAAGTGGTTATTAAACTATCCTGTATAAAATTGTTAGAAGTCATGAACACTAAAAAATCATATTGCACTACAATAATGGAAAGACTGAAATCGTTCAAAATTCCTACAACGTTAACACTAGATTTACAGAGTTCTAAGACTATTTTACATTACTTTATCCATCTATTCATATTTTTAGCCATTTTGTACAATATAAATTTGTCGAATAATTCTTCATAGGTGCATTTTCACAATTTTAATACTCGTCAACCAAAAATATTAGAATTCTTACGCGTCCTGTAAACCTAATGTTAACCCTTTGCACTCGAAACTGTTTTACTTTCGAAAACCAACACATATTTTCTGGTCTCGAAAATTTTACTTTACGTGATTTATTTTCTCTTATTAATACTCAGGTTTTTACTATTATTCGTCTTTATTTCTTAGATGCAAGCATAGTGATGTAAGAATTATTTCAAATAATGGCGTTGCAATTTTTACGGGTGCCCCAGAGTCTCCATTCGAGTGCAAAGGGTTAACTGTGAAATATTTTTCTGTAAAAATAGTTTCGATAACAGTAAAAGACAAAATCAGAGGCAAGTCTGCGGTCTTCGATCGAATGGGTAGTTAGAGAGTTAGTATCGTCTTGCCTTCCGGTTTTTCCTTAATGTCACCCACTAATCGATCATCCAACGTCACGGGCGTTTATTAATAGAATTATTTGCGAGAACAATAATTACTTGCACGGCGCCTCCGCTCCGTCGATAATGATTCCCATTAATGTCCCAAGCTACGTAATCACGACTTAACAGCCTTTCTTTTAAAAATCCCTCGTAAATCCTCGAGGACGGCAACTTCACGCCATAAAATACCGTCCACTCGTTCGAACCAGAGGAAATAAACGTTGTCGTTAATTACACCTAGCGGCTTGACTGATATTTATTGCTTGACATTTTATATATCTTCGACACTTGCAGCAGCTCTTTATTCGCAGAACCTGCACTCCCTCGCAGAGCATTTACTTTTCCAACTGAAAATCCTCCACATCCCGAATTTACTATAACCAGTTTGCAAGTTTTCTCACAAAATCAAGATTTTGATTATTTATTGCACGAGTCAGCAGCCAGGTAATCCTTTTGTTAACCCTGTGAGCAAGCGAATCTGTTGTAAAATTGATGTACAAAATTTTTATTTTGCATAAAGATCCTTGTAACTTAATTGCTGATTTTGTGCAGTTGTGACAGGGATGAACAGGCCCATTCGAAAGTAGTATAAAAGTTAAAAGAACTTGGCAACGACGACCCATTATTTTCAACAATATACAATAATACAATGTAGAATTTTTATCGAAATGCATGAGCGTATAACGAAGTTTTTCAAATCAGTTGGTTTATAGGCAATTTCATAACTTCAATAATTGTTAAATAAAAATTCTAAGAAGTTGTTTGAACCGCTGTAGCAGGTTTAATCTCCATTTAGAATATTTTTTTAATTACCTTTGATAGGTATTTGGAGTTACTGCAACATCACCAAACACAGAGCATAAGGTTTTGTTTCTCGCACAATGTTATTTCCTACTTGGCTCTCGTACAATATGCTGTGCGTCAAATGCTCTTTCTAATCGTATATTGTGGAACAAATTAATATTGAACGTTCAATATTACATATTATATTTTTTATATTCAGAAAAAATGAGTATAACTTAAAAAAAACGCCGAAAAAAGTGGTTTTTATTTTTTTTGACCACGCGTACCCCCCCCCTCAGGAAGTTGAAAAAAATTGAGCATAATGTTTACAATTATATCTCATTGCTAAATTAAATTCGTGCTGCTACTCGTAATATTACTATATGAAATCGGCATTTTTTATGTTTTTTTTATGTTTTTCGTTGTTTACAACCAGAGTTTGCAACGGAAAAATATGTAAATAATACCTAACATGTGGCATAGTATCCGGAATGTGTCAGCATTTTTTTAGAATTTTTAATTAATTAGTTAGTTAATAAATAGGGAAAATAGGCCAGGAAATCGTTTTTTTATTTTTCTCAATAACTACCCTTACAGATGAGATATGGGGCTGAAACTTGGCATACGAGGGTCTTTTTGGGTAAGCTATCACATATTCCAAGCTCGATCAAAATACCGTCAGGGGTGAAAATCACCTACAAACCCGGCCATAGCCTTTCCATGACGAAAAATGTCGTCATGACCATTCTAGTAGTAGTTCGTGTACGACGAAATATTTCGTCATACCCAATTGACAGGTAAATCTACCACAGCTTTCAATTTTAAAAGAAAATCGCCCAAAATCTGAATAAAGTTGGATCTTGCTATTTTTATAAGACGACATTAATTATGCAATATTAATGCTCGATAGATTTATCGTTGAAGCATTCTCCGCTGAAATCCGTGAAGTGCACTGCATCCGAATCTTCGCAGCTGCCATGTTCAGCGCAACTGAATTTAAATGCTACTATAATCGAAACGACACTTTAAGCAGAGCACTTTAATCCACATTTAATCCTATCTACAAGACGATGTCAGTCGATAAAGGTGAATTTATGACAGGAATTCCGTAAAACAGGGAAAAATAACAAAGAACGGCCGCGGGCAAGAGCAAAGCGATCGGGTTAAATGCACGCCGGTTAGCCTTCACAAAGTGAGCACGGTTTTTATGATATCCTTGACTATTTTTACCATAGGAAATGTAGTATAAACACCCGCACCGATACCGATAAAGGATAAAAGCCGATAGGGAAGGCAATTAACACGGTGTGAAATCGCTACTCAGGTTGCTGTCCCAACGAACTTCTTCTGTGCGGATTGTATTGCTCGCGAGTTCTGGTTATTGTCGTCGATTACGAAGACACACATGCTCAGTCGCAATAACGAAGCAATACTCGTTACAATTACTCCTTCAGTATACTCGAGCAACTACGAGATCCACGAGACTCAAATTATTAACAAGTCCTGTTTCATACTTATTTTTGCGAAACGTGTTCAAACGAATATCGCTTGCGCTGGAAAATATCGTGTTGCCCGTTCTAGGTAATTTGTAATGGATTGTGCATGTACCGAGTGTCATAGGACAGCAGGAACTATTTAGATATGGCTGCTCCGGAACGGTCATGCTCAACCTTCTTCTTATCTTGAACGAGTGTTTGTCTTGTTACGCGGTCTGCAACGTAGTAAGTACGTTAGGGCGTTCCGAATTATCGGATTTCCCTGAAGGAGACGATTAATGACTTGGAATATTACACGTTGAATACGGAGCCATTTTGCTTAGCTTTTGCGTCACATTTTATTTACCTTTGAACGGAAATAATGCAACTGTGCATAAGCAAAAGACTCGCTTAGCCCATTTTCTGTTTCAATCGAATCTATTGAAATAGTGCGAATATTTATGAACACTATATGAATTATCTATAACATATTAATTTGTAAATTTGATACCGTCAGTCCCCAGGGACTGACATAGCATTCAACGTGTTAATATGAATTTCTATGTCGGCACAAACTTTCGACTATTCCAGACGAACCAGCTACTATCAATGGTTATTTATTTACGTAAAGAGAAGAGATCATTGCTCACTTCATTTACAATAAAATTAGAACTGTCAACTGTAAAATGATCTAACAATAACGTAGATGCGACTAACTCTAGTATTTGGAAAAAATATCCAGCGCCCTGTCTTGCAAAAATGTGTTACGACTATTCCGACAACCGAATGTTTCAAAATCGAGTCCTAAAAATCCCCATTGGCAAAGATCCACCGGATCAATTAGGCCACCCGAGGGTCCCCCAAGAAGTCCCAGGCTCAATTCCCCACTGACCCCCATCCATGGTCCCCAAAGACGACGTAGGCCCCAAGGAAGCGAACTGGGCCAATCGAACAGTGGCACTTGTCGCGAAAGTGGTCCCGGAATCGCACCTTGCGACGTTCCCGAAGTTCCTTTCTCGGAAGGAAGAGCTTGATCGTGATTCTCGAAAAAATAAAAGAGGAAGACAGATAGAACTGGTCCGGTTGCCGGAAAAAAGGTCAAGGTGTGAGAAAACAGAATCGAAGCGCAGAGAAAAGACGAAGAAGAGCGAAGAACGTAGAAGGAAGAATAAGAATAAGAAGAGGAACGGTCCCAGGTGGGCCTGGTGGAACCACGTATAAATAAAACGTTTTGTAGCCGGTTTCGGGAGTGCGGTCGTGCAGGCCCACCTACCAGAAAAAAGGGCTACCTGCCTGCCCTTCTGCCAGGCCCCCACCTTAGCCTGCACCCCACCGAAAAGTTTGAGATCTTCATTGAAACGTGGATTCCTCTCACCCAGGGACCCATTGACTTCTCTTCTCGATCAGGAGCACGGTAGAGGGGACCTTTCTCGATAAAGGGAGCCACCACCGATACAGACGCACAATAGGGAACGACGTTAGGCCAACTCTTCGTACAGATGTAATCGCCTGGGAATCCGCGAGCTGGCGACTCTGTCAGGCGACTTCTTTGACTTTTTATACTTGTGGAAAAATGGGGGTAGGAGAGGGGGGGGGAGTGGAAGCGATCCACGTTGAATGTTACGAGAGTACAATAACGTTTACACCAACCCATGCCACCATACATATTAGTGATCCATCATATGGAACACAGGATCGAAGACCTCTAACTTTTTTGTCGAGACTGATCCCACATTAATCTGCCACGGATGCGCGCCATCAGATAACGCAAGTGCATTGCACCTTGTGCAACCTGCGACTTCAGAGCATTCTAGACGAGGTTCTTGAACCTGGACCTACCGATTCGGTGCACTTGTTTTCCTTGTTTCGGAGACGTTACCGTTCCTGCGTTTCAGAAACGTGATTTTAAAATGCGATCGCTGTGACGTGTTTTAATTGGTATTTAATCAGAATCTATTGTAAGTTTGTTATGTTATAGTATAAATATGTTCGTTAGACTAGAAGTATAAATTTTGGTCTGGTTGTATGGAATTTAATTCTGAGTCAGTGATGAAATAATGAAGTCTGTGAAACAGAATCAGGGAGAATAATTTAAATAATATAAATTGTTGGATGTAAGCCTGCAGTTATTAAATATTTTGACGGAAGGATTCAATTAGAGTCACTTATAGAATTGTTACCTTAAGTTGTAGCATTGGTATATTCGTTCGACTGTAAGTATAAATTTTGATTTGATTGTATGAATTTAATTCTAAGTCAGTGATGAAATAATGAACTCGATGAAACAGAATCAGGGACAATAATTTAAATAATATAAATTGTTGTATGTAAGCTTGCAGTTATTAAATGTTTTGACGGAAGGATTCAATTAGAGTCACATATAGACTTGTTACCTTAAGTTATAGCATTGGTATGTTCGTTCGACTGTAAGTATAAATGTGCTCTGGCTGTATGAATTTAATTCAAAGACAGTGATGAAAAATGATGAAAGTCTGTGAATATAAATTGTTGGATGAAAAATAATTGCAAAATGCAATGTCAAATAATTATTCCAATCCTTTACAAACGAGGATTTTCTTCAAATATTAAAAATAATGTCTTCAGAGAACCAAGTCGTATATCAAGGTTATAAGTATCAGAAGAAAATATATAGATTCATCCCTTATGTGAATAATCAAAATTTTCTACGATATTCAATTATATTGCACCTTTTAGTTTTAATCTGCGTTCGTTCGAGAATATAAGGATATACAATTAGGTTTGCTATTTGTCAACAATTGTTTTTAGAAAAGTTATAAAAAGAAATTGGAATTGGTAGCCACGTACCCTTGACATAAGGGTTAAATACACGGAAGCCTGATATCTCCAGTGTAGCGACCATCCTTAACCCTTGGACGAAGAAA
>CM052089.1:14172777-14190980 GCA_028453745.1 Agapostemon virescens
ACCGCTTGCCATATTACGACGAGTCAGGTTCGGGTTAAAGATTTTAAACAAAGTCTAACAAATATAAATGCTACGCCTTTCTTTTTAGACGAAAGCAAATGTTAAATTCTTTTCTCTGTCTTTTCTCCTGTAACATTTTTAAGGATGAAGATGTTATAATTATTGAAATAAAGCAATGTATGCTCGTTTATGCTTTCATTCACAAAAAAAATTTGGGTCTCGTTTCGTCTTACAGAGAAACTTAATTTATTTCTTCTCTGATATATTTGCACAGTAGATAGAAACAAAAAAAGAATTATAACAATTTTGCTATAAATTAAATTTTGTTATATAAGATCAACAATTTTGTTGAGCTATTATATTTACGCTTAGTGTTAAACATAGTGTCATTGAATTCAATATATGGCGCAATCAGCCTGAATATCTCCAACAATAATAATATTAGTTACAAAGAAAATGACATGGTGTTAAATGTGTTTCTTAGCATTGAAGGAGAATTTTGAAATAAAAACAAGTACGAAATGAAGATTTCACCGAAACTCGCGAACTCGACTATAAACCAACCTCTAATAAAATCGTTTAAAAATGCGATAAGAAATAAGGGAGAACAGAGAAGCGTCGTCGAAGATGTAGAAATTCGAAGAGAAGTGAAGAAATAGTTCTGATCGAAGTTCCAGCGTTTAAAAATTATAAGAGAATAAATTTGGTAGCGTCAAGGCTAGCAAACTCAATGGCGAATAAGACCCCGATCGAGCCGCTTAAAGGGGAACCATAAAAATAAGAAGAGGAAAGGAAAAATATTCTCGAACACCGTCGCAAATTAACAAAACACAAAGACACTGCCTTCGATCCCTCGGCAGAGTCCGGTTCCTCTCAACAAAGTGTGCACGAGCATCGAAATCGTCCAACTTTTGCATAAAGAGAGGATTCATTATCCAAGAAATTGGCAAGCGAACTCAACGTCCGGGTGAAAAGTTGTAAAACTTCTTCGCCCTGGGTGACGGTAACGAAACAAATTATACTTCGTCGAGCAGACCTCGTTGTGCTCGGGGCGAGGATACATATATTTTGTCGTAAAACGTCTACTGGATATTCCGTAGACAGGATAATAAGTTTTTCGCCGCGGGAAGCGGAGGTGCGCGTGCGTTCTTCCTTCGAGAATGAACGCACGATCGAGGAAACGGTATCGGTAAACAAATAGGTAGCGGCAATTTGCGTAACGTGCAATTACCGGTGTCTGTGCCACTTAATCCAGCCTGTCTCTTTATCGAAACTGGAAATTGCTGCGCTGCGATATCGTGGCAACTTTGCTTCACGTTGTTACATGATTTTCAATCCTTTACCGGGCCTCGAACACTACAGGCATCTCGTTAAACTTGAAAATCTCCGCAGAATTTATAATTGAAGATTTTACGCGACAGAAAGGACAAGCGATTCTAAATTTAATTTCTGCAGCATGTTACATTGTACAATGTTAACACTTTACCGACCCGAAGCCTGTCAATAGGATTTTCAATAATTGCACTTAACAGAATGAAGCTTAAAAGACTACTTTTGCATTGTAGTTTGTAACAAAATTATTAGATAACGTTGATGAAGATGCCGTGAAGATTCTCAATAAAAATTTCTGTCAGCGTTGAGCGATCGGTGAAATAGTTTTCATAGACTGTCGGCCTTAAAAAATTCTGAAACAATCGCCGGTCGGTAAAGTGTTAATATTTAAAAGTGCCTTTGTGAGATCTGAGAATACATAGTTTCGCTGTGCAAAATATTAGGAAGGCGAGTCTCGTAACGACCAGTTCAGAAGTTGTAGATCTTCGAATCCTTTATACGAGAAGATACTGACATTAACCCCTTGCACTAGAACAACGAGTCTGACTCGTGATCAAGATTTCGAACTGAATCTTCTAAACAGGTATTTCCTTAATTTTCTTTAAACAGGAATAACATTTTATTTAATTGTTGATCGTATACGGTCATTGGAGAATAGCTAGGCATGCAGTAACTACAAACTTGTCTTTTCTTTTTACAGTTCTACGGAGGACAAAGAAAATCTAGTCACTGTTATTGTAAAGTTAGTCGTAGACCAAGAGGTTGAAAGAGATCGATCTCAGAAAATTTTACAATAAGAGCAAAATGTAAATCACACGATACCGTAATATTTCGCGGAGATTCTATAGAAGTTGATTGCAAACTCCGGCAGTAGCTGCCCCTTTGAGAAAACAAGGATTTCATTCGAAGTATTTAAAACCGAATACTAGGATACCAAATATCTAAAAGTGGAAAAGTCGGGGGTTGAAATCTCGCCCAAATTGATCCAGGAAGTTAGCAGTGTGCTTTCGCCAAGCAAGGGCCGAAAAATCGAGTATCGATCGGAGAGAAGGCGATCGACGAGGTTCCAAGATCTAGACTGTTCTAGCAGAGGAAACAAGGCCGCCATTGAGGTTCAGGCGCAAGAGTGGCAGCCATAGATCACCCCGAACAGTTAGGAACGAGTCCGTGGCCGGTGAGGACGGACGATGATCGCGCAAGTGCTCGCACGCTTTGGCTCGTGCCAGTAATGAGCCCGCATCGCTACCCCGGCGACGTGTTTCAAATACACAAACGGTCGCACGAGCGATTCGCGTACGCACAGAGACGCTCGCATCATCGTGGACTCACAAACGGTCGCGGCAGACAACGCAAATAGACAATGCCACACGGGGCCTAGCACCTGCCCACTTTGTCGCTCGCGCTGGCACCGTCGCGCGAGCCGATAAAAATATCGGGACCATAAATTTCAAGGGAGCCGGCTTCTCCGACGATCCGAAACGGTGGGGGGTGAACACGCAGGAACTGTCTCTCGAATTTTGGAAATTTTCTGCTGGATGCGATCCGGATGAAACAATTGGGGAACAGTCGCTTGGTGGTAAATTTCCGAATTTTTTGGTGGACGATGTTTCGTTGTTATACGTAATCCGAGATGAACAACTAGGAAGAGTTGTTTGATATCCAAGAATGATAAGCCAATTTTGATTTTTAAGGATAAATGCTATAATGCAGAGTGTGTTTAGCCTCTTAAGCATCGATGCGCCACTATAATGGCTTGAGCACACTCAATTCTATTATTAATTATTACAGTAAATTATTAATATTAAAGTATATGCATTTAGTTATCAAAAGCCTCATTCCAAAATTATTGAAGTATAATGAAGTATATATATAAGTTAAAGTATATGCATCACATCTTTAAGAAGAATTATAATTTAGTTATCAACCGTGCCTAAGAGGTTAATAAGAAAAATTATTCACACTCGGAATCCGAAAAGAGCATACAAACTTTTGCATTTAAACTACATTTCCTTCGTGTTTTGTGTAAAAAACATTTTCGATCTGAACAGTAACAGCCATACATCAGTATTTCCTATATTTCTACAATTTCTTAATTTCCACCATAAAAATCGATATAATTTTAAGATACGGATCACTATCATTTCGCAATTTAACAGGAAATCATTCAAACGAGAAGCAAAGAGAAACTGAAATTCCAGTCCCATAGACACTTAAAAAAAAGTGCAGCCCGTATGGAAACAATCGAAAGTGTTTCTATTCTGTACAACTTACTTTCCCTGCAAAATGTCTGACAAATTCCTTCCGAGTTCGCCTAACAGTCTTCCGCGCATACCAAACGGAGGCCAACATTCGATTCACTGAAACCCGAAAAGAATAAAACGAGGTCGAATGACGTAACGCGAGAAAAAGATCGATTATTCAGATCGAAAGTGTTCATCGGCTCCACGGGGACTAAGGAACCTATCACCAATGCGAATCCATGATAAACGTATTTCGGAATCCGTGGACAAACGGAAAGCATCGTCGGCAACGTGTCAGTGAACGCGTCTATGCATACACGCGGTGGTTACACCGTTCGGCAGGTGCGGAACCGCGAAACGAGTACTTACTCGTAAGAACCCAACATCTGCCATATCTAGGCAATGAAAACAGGAGAATTTTCTTTTATCCTTTTGTTAACTTCTCTTGCGAAGCGCTTGTCCGCGCGTGCTGCTCTCAAGCCAAGCGTTTGCGGCGGTTGCGGATGCGTATCGCTGCTGCGATCGCATGTCTTATCGACACTTTCTTTTATGGGCTTCGAGAGACCGCCGCGGATACTTTTTAGCCTCGAGTCTGTACAAATTTATGTTTCTGGAGAATTATAGTTTTGTAGATTTCTCTTGCGAAACGTTTGTCCGCGCGGATTGCTGGAAAACCAAGTGTTTGCGGATTCAAATCGCGTTTGACTATATTGTACAAACTTTCGTTTATTGGTTTAGGGACGCCTAACTTTTTACCTGCAAAAATCGTTGAATCATTTTAACCATTTCCCTACACCTTTTCGTTATTAATCCAAACAATAGCAATAAGTTAAATTTATGTTTAATTTTAACCTCTTGCTATATTATGACGAGCCAGACTCGTGTTGGAAATTTTAAATAGAGTCTAACAGATACAAGTATTATCCCTTTCTTTTTAAACGAAATCAAATGTTGTTAATTTATAACAATTATTTAAGCATCGGAGTATATGTAGCAGTATAAATGATATAAATTATCTTTTCCCTTCTGCAACATTTTTAGGGACGAAGCTGTTATAATAACTTTAGCTGCAAAGAAAATGGTAGGGCAAGGGGTTAACCCTTTGCATTCGAAGCTGTTTCAACTTCAAAATCAATGCGTTTTTTCTGATCTAGACTATTACCTTTTGCTTGATTTAATTCGTCTTGTGCTCAGAAGTTAAATTTGTGTCAATTTAAAATTGTTTGAAATAATAATGTGGCAATTTTTAACGGTGCCTCAGGGTCATCATTCGAGTGTCAAGGGTTAATAGAAGAATATTTAAAGATGATACATCCACTGCAAGGAAAGCGTCAGAAGGAAGTTAATCGCAACATTCGATTCCACAGAAAACCGTCGAATCGGTAAGAAGGAAAATAAAATTGAAAAAGAAAACGAGAAATCGCGGGCCCAGTGTTTTCACCATTAAAAGATCATCGAGGGGGGCCGAGGGGCACGAGGGTTGTTCGTAGAATCGCGTGCAGACGAAACGGAGTATGCAGGCTCGTCCCTTTTAGCGCGTATTTAGCGCTGGTATTCAGTTTCGCACAATAAAGCGCTTTGTGGGGTATCCGCTTACCGGGGGCGCGTGGTGCGCGTGCCAAAATGAAAAAACCGCAAAACAGGCGCCCCGAACCCCGTTTACACGGTCCTGCCATCGGTCCGACTATCGAAGATGGACCGCCACAGAACAATCCATTTTTTCTCTACCCGGAAATAATAGACGACCAGTGAGATTAGTAAATTGAAATTCGCTCGTGGCATTTAATCAGTTTCGTTAGTCGGTCGAAGTTATTCCTACAGTATCGTCGACAATTCTACTGTAACGTAGCACACTATACTAATCCTTCTCCCTTCTTGCACCCCTAGAATTTTTAAAAATAAAAATCATTACTAAAAAATTAAAATTGGTTTCCCTCGTAGACCTCGTCAATAAATTAAAAGCACAAGTTATTTTTTAAAATTGTAGGGGATATTGGGGGATGATTTGTCTTTACAACTAAATTGAGAACTATTTAAAAATATACGAAACATAAAAAATACAGGTCCATTTAATGTTCTAATAGCTGGTATTAAATTATCAATTTATAATCACTCCTTTTCAGAATATCCAAATTCGCCAAAAACCATTTGTCTCCTCGAATATTCATCTCGTGCAATAATTAACAAATAATTCAAGATAGCAAGCTGAAAATTGCTAATGCCATCAACCGATAAAATGCCAAATTTACGACAACGAAGAGCTATTAAGATTCATTCGCAGCGAGGAAAGAAATAAACTTTCCAAGCACGACGAATCGCAAGGTGGTGGTTTGAGGGTGCTTCCACGTTATCGAGGATCACGGTCTCGGGTTTCCAACCCCTTGGCCACTGTCTCCAGCCTCTGTTTAAATAATATTCCTGCGAACGGTATAGCAGCTGCCTAGTGTCGCGCGCCGGACGTCACAGAGCTGAAACTTTCATTTAAATGCAACCGAAACGTTAGTCCCAGTAAACACCGGTTCTGTTCAAGCAGCGAGCAGCAAACTCGACGGAGCCACCATTTTATTGCCCGCCACTTGCTCTGCATTTCACATCTCGTCGTAAATCCTACTGGCTCAGCTGGACAAATGCTCGAGGACAATTTTCGAAAGAACATCCTTGTTCTACAAAATAAAATAAAAATAACAACCCACTGACAAAACGTTGCTTGTCTGCTCGAGATGCTCTTTCTCGCTAATAATGCGTTATGATGCACTGTAAAGGCAAACTTTTCGTAGAAATTAATTCCTTTCTTTTACCTATTTTTTTTTTGTTTCTTAACACATTATCTAGCGGCGATTACTTCATAATTTTATGGAAAATTATAGTCCATGGTTTGTGATTTTTAATAGCTTCTTGGAAGACAACAACAATTTCAATCGTGAACCTATAATTCACCCGAAATAACATAATTTAGTAGTTTTTCTTGGGATCATTATATAAAATGTGATTGTAAAACTTCATTTTCATCTAGCACAGTTATTGAAAATCTTCCTGCTTCTAGGCTTCCGGAAGATAAAGTGTTAATTGTTATAATCAACCCCTTGCCATACCATTTTCTTTTCTCTACGGTTAGTCCAACAACATCATCGAAAAATGCATTACGGAAAAGAGAAGAAAATGCATTTATACAGCTAATTTTATTTCAGTGTTCAAATATTCATTGCAAAATAATAAAACGTGATTTCGTTAAAAAAGAATGGTATTAAATTTACATTTGCTAGACTTTGTTCAAAAGCTTCATCACGAGTCTGATCGGTTGTAATATGACAAGGTGTTAAAAGAGAAATGTGACAAATATAAATTTTCGTGGAGATAACAGTTATATTCGTGATCAAAGAAGGTGAAATGCAGCCATAGAAAACCGAGAGTATAAAGAGACCTGGTTCGAATTAAATTCCATATCTACTTAAAATCCCGTAACTTCCGACGCTGTATTCAACAGCACACGACCGAATGAGTCTGCAGCTTCGGAATCGACTCGAAAACGACGATCATCATCCCCAATTTATGGCTCGTGCCCACCTCGTACCACGAATCGAATGATACGGCCCCCGTGACTTTCAGTGTCAGTTCATGCGGCGAAGAATTCAATCAATCGATCCACCAAACTCGAATGTAAAGGGCAGCGCCACTGGCTATATCGAATCATTTCGATGACATCAGGTTAACTTCGTCGCAGATGGCTGGCTCTGGACCAGTCAGAAAGAGGGAGAAAGAGCCATTTAAAAAATGATTCCACAGAAGCTGAACGAATCGCAATTCGAAGCATATTGCGAAGTGGTGCAGGTACGCGGGCAAGATGGGGCATGTTGATGAAATTAGGGGATACGACGGTAGCATTCTATGCGATTACTATTGCAAATGGCGCTTCAATGACAGCGAGGGCATTAAACGGGGTTCATGGACTTGTCAAGTCATCGTTCATCGGGATAATTGTTTCTGGACGTCACGGTCGAATAATTCGAGAATTATTCAAAGTGGACAAGTTAGGGTGAAATTATGATGAGTAAGAGAAAGATCGAAGATGTTATTAGTTGTCAGAGCACAACAGGTTCTTTGACGACAAACGTAAAAATAAGTCCTCGTTGAATTAACCTTAATTTGCAGCGCACACGTGTATATGAACTACAATTATTCCAGAAGATGTTTAAACTTCTCCTGCATACTATAAAAAACAGTCTTCAAGTACCAAGAATAAAATTGCTAAATAAGAAACCATGAAAGAAGAATAAAAAAATCATAGAAGCAGTAATTAAAATTGTGAACTAAATTTCAAGAAAATGATTCGATACGTAACATTGACTGTCCACAGACACGAAGCTGACAAAACGATCGTTTTTCGACAAGTATTTTTATCTTGAAGGCGATTAACTGTGAACCTAGAAGATAATTCTTTGGGGATTTTCATTGCAATGGAAAAGAAGCGTAAAAATGTGCAGAAACACGAAACTCCCAAAACGATCGTTCATCAACAAGTATTTTCATCTAGAAGGTGATTAACTGGCAATCGGAAAGATAATTCCTTGTAGATTTTCATTAAAGTGTAAAAGAAGAGTAAAAATCGGTTGTCAGCCGTGCGGTTTGGCTGAACCGGTCCTGGCAGTGACAACGATGGTCCTCGAGGCCGAGCTTAATAGGTTAAACAGCGTACTAAAATTGCAATCACGTTTTTGCCATCGGCGACGGTGAGGATTCGGCGACGTCGACGCCCGGCGTCGATATATCGTGCAAGTCACAGGAAACGCGAGCGGCAGAAGCCACCGTGGAAAGTCCGGAGAGGAGATAATCAGCCCGTATGTTATAATCATCGCGTATTTGTTTCAGCCGTTATCTATCAGCCGCTTCACCTGCTCGCGCAAAGTAGAAACGCGTGCGCTCGCAATCGTCGTCCCCTCTAATGAGCAATATTATTGGACGGATAAGCGAAGCTCGCGGTTCCGGAACATGGGATTCGGTGTTAAATCATCGCCGGCATCCTCGAGGAAAATGTTGCCACGTACGGCGAGCTATGGTAATCTCTCTTTTTTCCCTGTAAATTGATACCGATGTGACGTCATCTCGCACATAATTCATTCTCAATGTCGGGAATATTAAAACGTCTGAGATAAAATACTGATATCCGTTCAACTTGGATTTTCCAACAGGACAAAAGTTGAAATTATGATAACGTGGAATTGATTTCTTATGTACACGCTTGTATTTCAGAGAAATCATTGGATTCGGTCATGGGATCTTTATTTTCTTCTTTTGTGAATTATTTAAATGAATTATTGAAGAACGTGGCCAGATCACTAACAATTTTTCATATTTTATTGTTTCTTTCTTAAAGGGGTAAGTCTAACCTTGTTTCTCAATGAATTATCGAAACAACTTTCTAGAGAACATTGACATTTTACGATTGCACGAAATAAAATAAAATCTAGGAAACTGATAAAAATTTAACTGTTGCAAGGATGAGTTATAGTAAAAAGCTCTATGTACGTTAGCGAAAAATGTTCTTTCGAGTTTAGAATTAAAACGGATTTATTTAAATTTATTATTATTTATTTTAATTTCAAGATTTTTAATTTCAATTTTTACTGACTTCTTAAATGCAAACATAGTAATATAAAAACTGTTTGAAATAATAGTACAGCAATTTTTAGTGCCATCGTAGAGGCAAAAAGCTAAGGTTAAATCCAGTATCAAGGAATACGAAATTGTTCCAGACGAACATGCTCCAGAAAATTATCTAAAATTTGATTTCGTCAGATTCGAAGCACAGAGCGCCTGGAAACTGGGGAAAGATATGAACATTGTTGAAATTCGCCATGTAGGCGCGATTGAGGGAACCAGTCGGCGTCGAAATGAATAAAGAGCAAAATCCAGTTACATTCCAGGAGCGGCGTAAAGGGTAGCGAGAGGAACGGAATTCCTCGGCTGCTTTCCACAGCGATTTTTCGAGGCCGATGCGGAGGAGGCGAGGCTCGCCGTGAAAGCTATGAATCGCGTATTTGCCTATGAAAGGGATCGAAGACACCTGAGGCGCCACACACGGCGACGGTAACCCAAAACCCCCAACCCCTGAGCTGCTTGCAGCATCGCGACAGACATGTCTTGGCACAAAGGGCTCTCTCGTAGAGAGAGAAGGCCCCTTTTCAGGCCGCGCGCGAGATCATCTTTCTATTGATGCAACGTTCCGTGCCGCGTGTAAAACTGCGACGATAATGAAGCTACGCGAAAATCTGTCCGGTTCGCCTGATTGCTTTATCCGTGAGCCAGAAGCGAATTGCATTGAAAATGAGGGTCGCGAATTCCTCTGCACCGTCTCAGAAAACTGCCGGATCCACCAGCATTTCAATCTCTCGTGTTCAATCATGAGAACTACGTCATTCCATTAGGAAATGTGGTTCTTTCTCTCGGTACTTCTAGCGTAGCACCGTTTTGCGTCGATGAATTGCGAATTTCTACGAGGAATAAGTATATCCTGCATATTTCGTAACAGAGAGTATAGAAGGAACGTGTAAACCTTCGTTCATCGGTGATTTTAGTTGAATGAAAATAATGTAACAGCATTTTTCAAAATACAAATAAGGAAATTTTTTAAATCTGCAGGAAAGTCAAACTATGATTAATATTAAATCTACCAAGCATTAAAATTAGCTGGCGTACACTGTCTTATGAAAATAACAAGATTTAATTTTTAATTTAATTTCTATGCAGGCAATTTTGTAACTTCGATAATTATAGAATAAAATCTCTAAAAAGGATCATTTGACACGCTGTGGTAGGTTTAGTGTTAAAACCACCAAAAAATGATATGAAACACGTAAGACCCATGAAAATTTTTCTTACAGCTAGCAGATTACCATTTAACACGTTGTCAATCTCAATGTCAGTACTTGAACATAGAAGCTGCATAATAAATTTGTTCAATTCTATTAGAATGAATACAAATTGACAAAAGATGGTTTTCTACGTTTTCGGTTGACGCAGTAAGCTATAATAAAAATCTGTATGGGACAAGCATCGAATGCCAAACGCCGCGGTCCGTGACCAGTGGAAAACAGGGGCGTCTACGAAAAATGGTCGGATGAATCAGGAATTTCCATACGTAATTGCAGCGATTATAGCGTCGCGCAACTGGTGTCGTCGCGTCTCCGCAGCCTGGGCCGATGGTGGTCTCACCCCTTAACTCGATCGTCGAAACCACGCGTGCACATGCCGAATTACATTTTTTTTTTCTAGCATCGATGAATGGGGTGTCGAGCGTTTAAAACAGCATAAATTAGTGCGGCATTTCGCGACAGATGCGGGGGCGGCGCGTGGCGAGCCAATATGTTCGTCAAATTTTGCCCGGGTGTCGGATCTGATCGAACCAGCCGCCGAGAATCGGCGGAAATGGGCCGATCTTCGGATCAACGTGACTCAATGCGATCGATTAACTTACATTCCCCTAATTCTGAACGAAACTGCCCAAAATTATAATGCCGTTCGCACTTCTCTATCGAATTTCGCGTGCAGAATCGACGAAGACGTAAGTTGTACGCTTTCGAATATATATAATATAAATATTAGCGTTAGTAGAACAATTCAAATTATTAATGGAAGAAACAAATTTGTGCATAATTCTTCATTACTTCACAAAGATCCACAATCTATGTATCCAGAATAAATACAAATGATAAAACCCGAACAAGAATAACCCTTTGCAAAAATATTTCTTTCAAACATTTTCACTTTTCCTAATCATTTTTATGTTATACACATAAGATCAAATATATTTTCTTATGGGGCTCCTCAGTTTTCAGCAATTTATGGAATACTGGTAAACTTAATAACATAATAATTTGTACTGCTGTCATGTAGTCATACTTCGACTGCAAAGGGACGAATCTATGAAACACGCAGCCAGCTGAAAAGGGATACTGCATTAACCCTCTGCACTCGAATGGTGACTCTCAGACACCACTGAAGATAGCTGCAGCACTGTTTAAAACTTGTGTCAAAGAAATTCGTAAAAATTTAATTGTTGCAAGGACGAGTAATAGTACACAAATTTCGTATGCGTAAGATGAAATATATCCGGTAGAATGAAAATATTCTAAGTTGAAGCAAATGCCTTCATAGTTAAAACAACTTCTTGTGCAAAGGGTTAATTTCATATTTTCTTATTGAACCGTTGAAAAATCTGCCGCATCGACGTTTTCAAAATAAGAACCTTAAAAAATGGATTTGCCGGGAAAGATGGGAGCTCGGAACGTTTCCTGGTAGCAATCCCGTCCACTTTGTCCACCGTCGTCCACGAACTCGACGCCATAATTGAATTCCCGAAAACGACGGGCAGAGAAGGGCGAGCGACGACGATGGCGTGAAAACGTTTCACGCGAGGTAAAAAACCCTGCAATTATACAGTCGTTACGTCCACAAATTACGCCGCGAGCCGCAACCTATCGCACGGAATCTACCCTTCCCCAATGATCGTGGCCCGCAATTATTAGAATAGAGGACGAAGAGGAGGACAACAAGGCCCTCGCTCCCGTTAACCTATGATTCACCTCTTAATGCGGCTCCTTCTGTGCTCGATCATTACCGCCACGAATTAAATGAATATGTACACGAAACTCCGGCTAACTCGATTTACTCTCGTTAGGGAGCCGGCGACGAGTATTCTCGTCTGGACAACTCCGACACACGGAAGCTGGGCCAGAAACACATTTTCTGCGTCTTTCTTCGACTCTGTTTTATCTTTAACACCGACACCGCTACAGCGGATCAAATAACCCTTTCCAGATTTTTTATTTAGCAATTATTGCAGCTGCCATCGCAAGAATCGCACAAAATTTAAATAAATCGAATCTCGCAATTTTTGTAAGGAAATGTACGCTAGCCAATTTTAATAAACAATCGGTTGTGTGTTAAACGGTGCTGAACAAGTCTGGAAACTGCGGTCGAAGTTAAAATTATTGTACGTAATTTTCAATATTTTATGTCTTCTTGTAATTTTATACGTAGTCAAAAATAAAATTCTTTCTTGAATACAAAATTTGTAGAATGCTTTCTTAGGTTCATTCTTTTTAGTTGAACAATTTTAGCAGATTCTGTGAGTAGTCGTTTCATGCATTTGTAACGAGAACGTGTAAGTGAAATGTATGTAAAATCGTGGAGGAATAAAAATTATTTTTGTTAATTAAAAATTGTTACTTTAAATAGAAATCCGAGGCCTCCTTAAATGAGTATCGAATTTTTTACAATGCTCTAAATATTATTTTACATATTTAAATTCTTGAAGCTCGGTCAGCTAATCAATACCTTACAATAAAGTAAAAAGAAATGTAAGTATTTGTTGGTACGCCACTTGGGGAACAGAAATGAGAATTCTAATCGCTTATTTCAAACGAATAAAGACGAACGACTTAATCCAATAATCCCCACGAAGCCCCCATGCACTGTTTCTTTTCATCAGAATAAAACTGCTCGGTCCCCATTCGAACAAGGATTCATCTACAGTAGAAAACAAAACAGTTCCACCCCTTTCGTACCTGTAGCCAATTCGTATTGTGAACCGCCGAATTCTAGCGCGAAGCGGGTCTCTTTAAAGCGATTGCAAGACAAAGGTGCGTCGTGCAAGCAGAATTCGAATTAGTATCAATCTTGGTACCCTAAAATTCTTAACACGCGAAAATGTATCCTCGAAGAGCGGTCGCGACGACGAAAACAGAAACCGAGCAAGGTTATAGTCTTCGAGATTTTCGAGTGGCACTCGAGACACCGTCGTTAGGCGAAGGGGCAAGACAATGGCCGCTGCAACGGAGCATTCACCTTAGGCAACATTGTTTTTCGGGCCTGTGAAGACCCCGACAGGAAGTGGTCTTCGAACCAAGACCATAATAATGGACGAAGATTTCGACGCCAGAAGAACACCGAAAACGGCGAGGACCCACCGCGATGGCGGTTACGGAAATTAGCAACGAGAGAGCATAAATTGTTCATGGGGGATGAGGACCATCGCGGTTCATGGGGGGTAGATTCGCCGACATATGGCGCTACGAATTCCAAAGCTGTTGCTGCCCTACTCTTTTTTTGCGCCGGTGCAGTGCATCCTTCCGCTTTCGGGGGCCACTGTCATTCCTGCGCGCTGACGAAACTGCAACGTGCCTGACAGTAATCACTTTTTTGCGCATTTTACACATTGTATAAATTTTTAACATGTTCACTGCGAATAAAATGAGAAGAGGCGCGTGACAGTTGTTGGACAATGAACATGTGGGTGTTCCGTTCGGGAAGTTGTTTGAATAATGATTTTTTCGTAGGGTTAAACATAATGATGACGGTTATTGATTAGCAGAGAGTCAAATGGGGCTATGATACACTTCCATTTCATTACCGTTTCAAACGCGGCAGACTTTTCACATTGCAAATAAAATAACTGTCCAGAATTAAACGCTTCTTTATTTTATTCCTCAATTCGAATAACAGTTTTACTATTCCGCATTTGTTCTAATTTTAATCAATTGTAACTGCTACTTTCAGGCTCTCCCACAATCATCACGACCTTGTGAAATTTTAGGAAACCTTAACGTTCTACGCTTTCAGCAGATTTAGATTTACAATTTAGGTTTACTGGACGCGCAAAAAGGCGCGCTCTAATATTTTTAACTTGCTTCGGAACAAAGTTAGCGAGAGATCCTGAATATTGTCAAAAAATTGGAACCGACGCATTCACGGCATTTTTATAGAGCAATGTAAAACAATAGCGTTCAGTGGTCTGCTACGCTTTCAGCAGATACAATTTATAGTTAGGTTTACTGGACGCACAAAACGGCGATCCTTAACCCTTTGCACTCGAAGCTTTATTGACTCGACAATCAAGGCGTTTCTCAGATCTATGCCATTTTCATTTTATACGATTTACTTAATTTTATGCATATGGAGTTTTGTAATATTACCCGTCCTTGCAATGATTAAATTTTTACAAATTTCTTAGATACAAGCATAGTGATATAGAAATTGTTTTAAATAATAATGTGGCAACTTTCCGTGGTGCCTCAGAGTCACTACTCGAGTGCAAAGGGTTAATATTCTTAGTTTGTTTCGGAACAAAGTTAGCGAGACACCCTGAATTTTGTCAAAAAATTGGAATCGACGCATTTGCGGTATTTGTACAAAGAATTGTAACATAATAGCATTTAGTGCTCCGTAAATCTGTAGTTAAATGCAAATCGATGTTTTGTAACTGTTACACGAGAATCTTCCCTTTGGGCACGTCTAAGCAGTCTGGCAAACGCTAAAGGCTCGGAGAACAGAGCTCAAAAAGAGAATTCCGATCCCGTGTCGGCGCTTCTAACGAGAGTAATAAACGAATTAGGGGAGGGGTGTCCGCCGCGCCACTTTATGGACCTTGGTCCTCGGGATTGGTATAGGGTGGCTCTTTTTAACTGGTTCAATTAGGCCTCGTCCACTCGTAGGTGGGGAGCTGAGGTGGACGCATCAAAGCCACGAAACGCGTTTACGAGCGTAGAGAAACGTCGCTTTGTCCTGAACGCCGCAAGATAAACATCTTGAAGCGGTCTCTCCCTTCCTCTGCCTCTCTTTCTCTCCTGTTCCCTCGACCGAAAGCGACTTCGTGCAATTTCTGACTGCGAACGTGTCCCGTGGTCCCTTGCATGCAAGTCCGTGCACCAATACCAGCTCAACGCCGTCCGCTTTGTGGCTTTTGCGCTCGAGACAATGGGATTTTCGAGAACGAGGCGGTTTGACCGCGTGTTTATGACACCCGGTAGATAAACCGATGCACCCCCGATTATACCGACCCCCTATGAATCCTTGATAGGACGAGTCGGATGCCCCTTTTCAGTTATCGAAGGAACTCGTTTTATTTTCGGCGACTCTCGCAGCTTCCGATAATTTGTCAGACAATAATGCTCTTCGGTTCTTTAACCTCTTAGGGCACGGCTGAATTTTGCGCGGGGCTGTTTCTCTGTACGACAGAGTTCAACGCGAATTACGTGTAAATGATACAGCACTGCAATGTGCGACGGATAATGCTGTTCTATATACACGAGTACATTGGAATGAAGTGTTTGATCATTAAATTATAATTTTTCTTAAAGATATAATACATGTATGTTGACTTTAACAATTTACTTTAATAATTAACCCCTTGCCCTGCAACAACGAGTCAGACTCGTGATCAAGATTTCGAACAGAATCTTTTAAACATGTGTTTCCTTAATTTTCTATATACCGAAATATCATTCTATTTAATCTTTGATCGTATACAATCGGTGGAGAATAGTTACGCACGCGATAACTACAAATTTGACTTTTCTTTTTGACGTTTCACGGAGGATAAAGAAAATCTAGTCACCGTTGTCAGAAAATAAATCGTAGGCCAAGGGGATAATAGTACAATTTAGTGGCGGCGTCGTTCAGAGAGATGGCATCTGCGAAAGCGACTATAGTGGTGCGTCGTACAAGAAGATGACATCCGCGAAAGCCACTATAGTGGCGCACAGTGCCTAAGAGGTTAAGGTAACGTTCAAGGAAATTGTTTTCGCACATTCTGCGGATGATTTTAATCCCTTGTCATATTACGACGATCAGAAGCAGTGTTGACAATTTTAAATGAAATCTAACGAATGTAAATATTCTTTCTTTTTAAACGAAAGCAAATGTTGTTAATCTGTAATGGATATATAAGCATTGAAATAGATGCAGCTGTAACATTCCCAGTGATGGAAATGTTGTAACAGCTATAGTTACAATGAAAGTGGAATGGCTAGGGGTTAATCGATTTTGGTATATTCAATATCTATTCCATATTTGTTTCAGGTGCTAGGTTGTCTCGAAAGTTTATTTCTCAATGTGCACACCTAATAAGACTACAGTAAGGTGTTGTATAAACGCAAGCATGCGATCACTGTCTCATTAATTCTTAAGCTTCCTCTTATTCACCCACATGATTTCCTTTCTTCAAAAATGATTTTCGAGTATCTTCATTGCGTGTATCAATTGAAAACGAAAGGAGCTTCTGAGTCAACTTAATACATCTTAAATTTGAATATTTATAGTAGACTGATTTTTGAGAGCGATTTTTGTTTTCAGAGAAACTATTGCATTAACATTGAGAATTTGTGTACATATAATTTAAGTACATGCATGATATTAAAAATGAGAATAATCAAAGATTTACGAGTTATGTATCTGGTCCTTCTACTGAACGGAAACCAAGAAGTTAAGACATTTATCAATACGAATGTGGTAATTGTTCATACCAAAAGGAAGTAACGATCTTGATTATTCACAAAATGTCGACATTCTGAAGTGAAATAACCGATTTCAAATTTCTCCATTTATAGTACTATATATAAGTATATAATATTTTCCAGTGTAAGCATAATCTTAATACCTGCAAAATAGAAAATTTAGAATCGGTAAGTTGACCGTCATAGGTGGATTTGGGAATCAGGAGAGTACAAGAAATGAAATATCAATTGTTAGAAAATGGAAAAACCAGAATGCAACTTTAAGGAAAATGATGATCAAACGCACGAGAAGAGGAGCATCAAGACGCTCGTTGGCACCCGTAAATACCTAGCAGGAATCAACTTTGTCAATAGTCGAAGAGAGAAGAGGGTGGGAGCGGAAATGGGTCCATTGATCGATTGGTTTGTTCGTACAACGAGGAAACATTGGCTGGTAGAAGGACGACAGTCGAAACCCTCTGTTCTATTCGACGACCTTCGATACGGATGCCAGTGGTACAAATGAACGGAATTAAGGGGCTTTTAGAGGCGTATACACACAGAGACAGGGACAACGGGAACGGCACACAACGGGGGTAGATAACTCCCGGGAGAATTACGAGGGGGTGAGAGAGGAGAGAAAGAGAGAGTAAGAGAGAAACGCCGAAAGAGGAAACGTTCGAGGGGTGCTCTTTGATTGGTGTGGGAAGATTCACCGGCAGTTAAGCACTGTCACTGACTGCTCTTCCTAGGGAATTTCTTGGCGTAACGCCTACCGGCATCGACCAGCAAATCCCACCAAATACGCCCCCTCGGAAACTAACCACTGTAATTAACAGCCTCTAAGTTTTATAAATTACTCCCTTCTTACAGTTCCACAAAATTTATTTTTTCTTCTTAAAATTATTCGATTCGCGTGTTACGCTATCAGGTTGAACGTAGACCTGGCGACATTAGCTTGCAATTAAATATACAAATTTTTATTTTTAGTGGACAATTTTAAAAGTTCATCATAATGGATTGAACTGCTTTTGGGTGAATTCAGACAGCTTTTATAAGAATTGGGAAGATGGAGTAATTTAATCCTTAGCATTCGCATGATGCCTCTAAGGTGATATTAAAAATTGTTATAATATAACTCAAAACAACTTTGCCATCGCTATGTTAGCATTTAAGAAATCAGTAAAAATTTAAATGTCTACGTATGAGTAATTGTAATAAATTTCATATGCACGAAAAGAAATGAACAATGTGCAATAGAATTACTCTAGGTCTCGATTTTGGAATTAAAATTGCTTAAAGTGATGTGATGTAGGTTTCTTCGTAATCTAATGACGAAGAATGTCTTCAAGTTTCGCAAAGT
>CM052089.1:14197551-14217073 GCA_028453745.1 Agapostemon virescens
AAATTGCATTATCTACTTCCAGGTAAGTGTGCAAAATATTTCTTACTAATTTTATTCGTTCCAGCGACCTTAAAATTCTGCATCTCGCCGCTGCACACTGACTCATCCTCAAAATTGCATTATCTACTTCCAGGTAAGTGTGCAAAATATTTCTTACTAATTTTATTCCAATAATTGTAGACTGTCCTCTTCTTTGATGATCATTTATCTGCAGTTTTTTTCACGGATTCTATTTAGTCGATCCATTAAATATGAATGATGCGAGTCATTTTATTTATACCTGCCATAATCATACATTTTCAGAGAAGATATTTAAGCTTAATCATACATTTTAATGAAGTGTTTCATCGTAAAATTATAATTTTTCTCAAAGATATGATACACGTATGTTGACTTTAACAATTTACTTTAATAGAAAGATGGCATCCGCGAAAGTCACTATAGTGGTGCATAATGTCTAAGAGTTTAAAAGTCGACTACAGACAATAAAAAAATTTACGATTGAATAAGAAGCAAGTTTAAGACGTTCGCTCGAAAGAGAAGGCTCAATTTCATGTTGTCTCCACGCCAAGACAAGTAGTTCCCACAACAAGATTAATCAAAGCGCCGTAAATTCTCCGAAACTGGACTTTTACGTGCAACAATTCGAAATATATCTTCCAAAGCAGCAATCGTCTAAACTTAGCCCAGTCCTTTAACATAACCCCTAATTCATTTTAATCCACAGAATTTCACGAAATCAAACGAGACCGTACAACTGTGTGCGCGTCAATTGAATAAACAATCAATTTAAAAGAAACACCGATCATTCACCCAGAGGAATCCTTCAAGACGGTTCAGCCCGCCGAGAAATTTCTCGGTTCCCGGATTCCCACCCCTGCTCGCCACCCTAAATTGAGACAAATTAATAGTGACTCGAAGTGAGTCACCGAATAGGTGGCGATCAAGGAGCCTGTTCCAGGAATCTGTCTGAAGAATACGAATCCCTCCGACACGGTCCTGCGGACAACAATCGGCCACTTCCTCGAGAAAGGCTGTAACAAGTCGACGAGGAAACCGTTCGATCATGCGATCCGTCCGAGTGACGTCAAAGTGTGTCCACGAGGGAAAAAGAAAGAGAAAACGGGGGTCAACTGGAAAATCTAAGCGAGCGAAAAGGGGTGGGGGGAATCGAAATAAAAAGAGAAAAAAAAGGATTCGAAACGTCGTTGATCCGGGGACGCGATAAGTCATAAAATAGACGTATAGGTGCAACAACTCGTGCACGCCTATGAATTCGCAGCTGAGAGCATACGGGCGCCCTAATGGGGCACCACAAAATTCGTCGGAAAAAATGTGTATAATGGTCAGGAGGAAACCAAGTCAGTCAGGTAAGGAGCGTATAAATGCTCCCGTATCGTGGAAAGATTCCACGTTCAGATAGGAGGAGAACATATATATATATATATATAATATGTTTTTTTCGATGGTCTTTCATTTCTTGGTCACCTCTCGTTTTCACTTCTTTCGAGCCGTGCCGCGGCCGGGCCAATTTAAATCAATTTAGCCGCCATCCCCCGGTTAAACGAGCCTCAATTGGCGCACAATGAGCCTCGGGGGTTCCTGAGCGGGGGAGGGAGCTAAAAGAGAGCCTAAATCTCACAGGCTCTTACGCGATAATCGCTCTTTTCGACCGGCAGGATGTTGCCTCCGCTTCGAAACGTTTCTACTCGGGGAATTTGAATTCAGTTTTTGGAACTACATGGACGATTCTGGCACTAGGAATTTTCCCAGATACTAGACTCGATAAAACGTTCGATTTTGTTCTCAGAGTTTTATTCATGCTATTTGTTACTGAAGACTGATCGTATCTTGACTATATAATATTGTCGTTACATTTTGTCATTCCTTGATTAAATGTTTCTTTTATTCAAAATGAATTTTATTCAAGTATACAGGGTGGAAATTATAAAGTGTTACAGTCGAATATCTCAGAAAATATTGATTATACGCAGAAATGTTTCAGATGAAAGTTGTTCAATACCGAAGGGGACATGATGTCGTGGAACTTTTATTTTTCCTGGTGGACACTCCAAGATGAGGTGAAGGTGAACTTTTTTTTATTAAATAGGATTATACGTTTTTTTTTTCAATAAAAATTCCACGACCTATAACTTAAGGTCATTCAAGGTCCAATTTGCAGGAAAATGGAGACAAGGTGTGATCGTTTCGATGCGATTTTGATGATCGATCTGGGTAGCGTCATGCATACAAATTAGCACGTTTTATACATTAATATATTCGTTGCACTAAATTTAGTAGAAATCTGGAGAATACGAGAACGTTGAAGGATAACTATGTGTCATACATTTTAAATTTTCAACTGTTGCTTCATCAAATAAATTATTCTAATTCTGTGGAATTTTTAAGGTAGTTGTTCGGGCAGTTAAAATGTTAAACAATTTTTACATTTTGCAATTAAGTTTACAATTTAAGGTTTACAGTTAAGAAATTGATAAAAATTTTAATGTTCCAAGTACGAGTAACAGTAATTAATTTCGTACATACGGAAGGAAATAAACTATGTATAATGGAGCTGTTGTAGGTGAAAATATTGTTTCAATTTTGAAATGGAATTGCTTCGAGCAGAAAGGGTCAATGCATTTGATTGAGTCAGGAAAGCAGAAATAGCGAGTCGTTCGCTTATGCTCAGTTGCAACGAATGTTTTATTCGTATTTAATGATTGTAGTTCGAATTGATTTAAAAAGCGTTTGAAGAGCATAGAAGAATAGAATAGTACGAGAGAGAGGAATTGGCGAGCAACGATGTTTGTTACGTTAGCCGTCTGCATTCTGTCTGGAAAGCCCTTACCTGGACAAAAGGCAGATGAGGCAAGAGAGTACTATAGTGAATTGGTAACCCACTCGCATCTCTCTCGGCTCGTGCCGGCTGCTTCCGGTTTTTCAAAGAGCGGTGCTGCTGCCTTCTGGGACCGGAGAGATCTGATCTGTTGTGAACTTTGTAATTCACTCAGCGAGAGTCGCGCGTCGTCTTTACAGATTATCGGGGATCGAAGGCATGTGCGGTCTGAGCTCGTGTCCTATCGATTATGCGATCTTGGACGTCTCGAAACCGGGACCGTGTTAACTTTACTCGAAACGCTTTGACTTCGTTGCATTTCAATTTGTCAAACAATCATGCTACAAGGTGAAATAAACATATTCGTACGACGAATAGAAAGTTTAAAGCATCGTGTGAACACAAGATTTAAATTTTATTGATTTCAACCCTTAACAGCAACTTTCACGCTAAACTCTTTCTCGAAGTTCAATCTTTTAAATAGCTTTTATTCGGTGCATAATAATTATTAACACTCTGAATAGAAAATGTAGAGTATCATATTAAAACGAAATTTAATTTCTTTTTGTTCTAACACTCGATAATAACTTACTCGAAACGCTTTAACTTGCGCGCATTTGAATTTGTCAGACAGTCCGCAGTGCAAAATAAATATTAATACACTGTATCGAAAATTTAAAAAGTTATGTTAAAACGAGGTTCACTTTCAATTGATTTTACCCCTTTCGTAATAACAAAAATTTTCTAATTTTTCGCCTTGTAGTTTCAATGCACGCTTTTATGCCACAAATATAAATTAATTTGTGACCATTTAAGTATATAAAAATCTAAAATAATTTTGTTGTTTACCAATAGAAAATATTAAAGGTGTTATAAAAAGCAATTGAATTATTATGTATGATTATTCTGATTATTCTGTAGAATTCAGAATATATTGAATATTCCGTGATGTCTTCCGTTGTCTCGTGTTTAGACTATTTTCTCTGTTAATGATCTTTGGTCAGGTTGCTTTTGGCAGGACGAACGGCCATTGTGCTCTGCGTTTAACCGAATTTACCCCGGAAAACACGCCCTCGAAATCAAGGGTTCGCTCGCAGCGAAAAAAAACACAACCCTCCGGGATCTGTCCCATGGGGTGTTGTGACATATGCTTCGCCGCGGCTTATAACGATGGGATTTTCTGCGTGGAGAGCAGTCGTCTTTCGTTCCGATTGTGCAGGGACCAAGGGAGGCAACGGGTCGAAAATCGAGGAAGAATTCTATTATCCAACCCTCTCGAGATAATTCGAAACATTGAATATTAAAAAGAATATTAACACGTTCCTCGCCAACGGCTACTTAACGCTGAACCTACCACAGCGGACCAAAAGCTTTCTAGATTATCATTTCACAATTATCGAAGTTACAAAATTGCTTTCACAGGAAGCAATACAATAAATATAGACAAATCGATCAACTTAACGATTATTTAACATTAAACCTACCGTAGCTTCTAACTTTTTATTATTTAGTTACAGAAGTTATAAAATTGCCTTCGTAAGAAAATATTTCTTCATTTAATACATTTGTCTATTATTCTTCTACATTGTTCGATAGAATCTTTATTCATACATTGTAATAAAATTCGTACAAAATCTAAATTAATTAAATCTTAGATCAGTAGGTTTAATATTAATAAATATGAAATGCTTACAATTTATAGCCGAGAATATTTTCGAAATAAAGATTTTTAATTGGGAATCAATGTCTCCTGTAAGGAATGTGTGAAAATCCTGAATTACGGAAGAGATTTTTCGAAATTGATTTTCTATACGAAAAAAATGAATGGTGATTCGACGAAATTGGAAGAGAAAAAAATTCTCACGTGAATCACTAATCGAGTTAGACTCATCCCCGTCGAAATGGTCAATGGGTATCGATTAAACGATTCCTTTTAATCACGTAATTGCGAGCACCCCGTGAAATCGGACGATCGCGGCCAGTTCACACGGTTTCTACCTGCGTCCACTGTTCCCGGTTCTCTCACATTCATTAAATCGCACCCCGCACCTTATCTCTTATCGATGGCAGCACGACTCTCGCATCCTGCCAGAGAAGCTCCGGCAACTTTGCTACGAGCCACGAAGACCGAGGGAGCAATCGATTGCCGTCGATTAACATCGCCCCTGATCGCGTGTCGAATCATTTCCATGGGGTTTTCATCCCCCTGTGATCCTCCACGTTTCCTAAAATTAACCATCAAAAACTTAGTGGAACTACCAAACTTTTTTATTCATTATTTTTCGCACCGACTAAATCAGACTCAACGCTTCGACACTGTAATTTATTTACTGGCAATAATGTCCATAGACAGTCAGTCCCATAATCGATGATATTCTGATAAATCAGTACATCGATTTTCCTGCGCAGCTATCATTTTAAAAAATGGTGAAAATTAAAGTTTTTACTGTTGGTTCTGTCATTCGATAATTTTCGCCATTTTTGATCGTTCATAACTTGCAAACCAATTGACAAACTTCAATGAAACTTGAGCATGTATGACTGAAATAAGTGTACAATAAATAATTGCTAATAAATCTTCATTGCATATCTGGAAATAAAAAATTGGAGTCGTTTGGTCCATCTTTAGTGGCTCACGAAAGTATTCGGACACTTTTTAAATTTTAATAACATTTTGATTATTGAACCACACGATTTAACTTTTCTGGAGCAGAAGCATTGATTTACTAATTTACTAATTTGAAATAATTCTAATTGGTATAAATGAAATGAATAGATAAAAAAGACAATTTTTAAAACATTTTTATTTCAACTTGTAATGAAAATTTAAAACATGTGTTTCGCAGACTTGTATTAGTTATATACTAGTTGATAATTTCATCGAAATTGACAAAGAAGAAAACCAAGAAGACCAAGAATCGTAAAAAATTGCGATTTTCACTATTTTCTTTCAATTTCAATGAATTTTTCTACATGTGTAAAACTGTCATAGATCTACGAGATATGTCTTTAAAATTTTTAGTACGTGGCTCGAATAAAAAATATTTAAAAAGTTCTTTCAGTAATTCATACCAAATGCAACTTTTTTAAAAGCCTTTTCGCATATCACTTAGTAAATCGACGCATCTAACTGCTCAAGAAAAATCAACATGTCTTATCCAATCTTAAAAATGTTATTTAAATTTAAAGAGTGTCGGAATACTTTTGAAAGCCACTGTATAAAGAAGAGACTTTGAATTAGAGCATCTGCCACCGATGATGAGTCTGACTGTATAAAGCTGAATTTTTCATAGTTTAATGGAGCTATGGCTGACATAGAAATTTGCAGTTTGGTTTCCTCCGCGCGCAACGGCATTTTATCATTATGGTTATTATAGTGTTGCTGTGTTAAAGCAAGGGCGATTATGGTTCGAACGAGTGGAAGAAAGATGTGGATGGGCGGTTTCATGGTTCCGAGGAGACTGCGCACGTGGGTGACAGGTGATGGAATATTTAAGAGTCGTCAGTTGCCTCCTACGTAGTACTGTTAAAGCCACGCGACGTGCATTCTATGCAAATATCAAGCAGATGCACAGATAACACTGAAAATTTGTCCTACGACTGTACGAGAAATTATCACCGTCGCTCCCCTCTCCCGCCGTCTTGACTCCGCCTACCGAACGAATCGATTGGCAGAGCATCGTCAAGAAATTTCCACAAAATTAACTGCAAAGTTGAATGACTACGATGTGGGCCTTATAAAATTAATTGAACACGATAAACTAAGCGATCGAATAATTATCACATAATGTGTAGAATAGGTGTGTAGAACAAGATGTGCATAATTAAATTGGGAAGATAAAGCACACAGTTTCTTTAAAGTTATTCAAACTTTGTATTCAATTTTTCTAGATTAACGCGTGAATTCTTGTGCTATTTTATCAAGTAGGTTTTTCGAATTTTATTCGAGCACAAAGTGCGAGAGAATTAAATTTGGAATGGCTATCGCCAGTTACGAATCTGTACCTCTTCAGGGAAATGAGCATTCTTTATTTATTAGATTTGTACCATTTTAATTGTAACGTGTGCATAAATAAATAAATTAAATTCGTAAAATAAAACAACTGAGACTCTTTATAACGTTTCTCCTGAAGTAACAATGCTTACTAATGTAATAAAAATTTGTGCTAGTCTCTGCCATCATCAATAGCATCTCGAAGCCATAAATTCGCTAACGATTACGATGAAATTCAACGTTCTCGTTTCTTCTTAGCGAAATACATTTCCCAAACGATATGAAACGTTTACACTAGCTGATCCGGTGTAAAACATATTGAAGCATCGCCGAATAATCCAACCAAAAAATTACACCACCCTAAATCGAAACGACAAGCGATTATTCGCACCCCTGTGCTCGAAAGCTAAAAATCGGATGGTGCCGCCATAAAACTCGCGTGGAAAGAATAAAAAAAAAAGCCTCGACTTATCAGTCGCACGGATAAAGCGAAAAATGGTGTAAAAATCCGGGACGCGCAGACAAAATGGCGTCGAAACTTGCTCCGGCGTAAAATCATAAAACAACCCCCGACGATGCGTATCGGGAAAAAATGGAAAAAAAAAGAGAGAACCGGGAAGGGTAAAAAATTGTCGTGACAGCGGGTGACAATAGGGATCGAGGCGCAATTTTTTCGCGATTCTTCCGCAATAATTGTCGTTCGCCTCCGGTGTATCGGTGAGGTCCGGGCCCGGAACAGGGCGGAATGGCGACTGGCAAAGAGATAGTGTCACAGACAGAAGCGTAGTTCGAGGCTACCTGTGTGCTAGTGCCGAGGCCGCTGCCGACACGGGAACAAGTACAATAGGCCAGTTTCGGGGACAATAGCCGCGGCCAACAATCAAATCAGAGCGCTATCAGCCGGCCACCCACCCCATTCGCGTTTATCCTTTGATCCGCTTGCTCGCTCACTCGCTCGCTCGTGGCCCCGGCAAACACTCCTGATTGCACACCCTCTGTGTTTAAACAGACCCCGAACTCTGCCTTCTCCACCCCCCGTTTTGATCCTCTCTCTCACCGTCCTCCTGCCACCCTTGTGTCCTCCTGCAATCCCTCTCCGCCACCTTCCACCCCCGCGCGCAGTTTCTCTTTTCGCCGCTTCGCTTCGCGACACCCTCGATGCTCGTTTTTCTTCTCACTGTTTTGCACGCGACGGCCATTTTCCGACGGGAAACTTTCGATCCCCGCAGACTGCAACGACTAATTTGTATGGGCAAGTCTTCCCGTTGCTCGATCGCCGCCATTTGCTTGCGAAACGCGATCGTGTCACCGAAACGCGTCGTTGTTCGTTGATTCGTGATTTCTTTTTCGATTCAATCCTACGTAACTTGAACTCATTTTCTACGGGTTACCCTAACCTCATCGATGCCTATTGTTGCTAATAGCATCTCATCCGTAGACAACTTGAAATCGTCGACAATATTTTTATTGACAGCATTTTATATAATAGAGGGTTAATGGTTTTATATGTTTCTTTAACGCTTTCACTGCTGCGAATTTTCATGCAAATACATTCGTTGCACCGAATTTGATAGTGATCCGGAAAATGCAAGATTTAAGTACTACTTTAAGTAAAAAAATTTAATTCTTCAGTTTTCAGTTTATTAAGTGACTGATGTCGGTTCAATGGTATTTTTGTGGTTGCTAATTTTGCGGTCGAAGTGTAAAAGAATTATTATTTTGTTATTTTTATATAAATACGAAGCTCGGTAGTTCGTCTGCGAAGTTGACGATTAAATTTCCTAATTATCCGTTTCCCGAGAGTTTCATCCCTCGATCCAACCCCTTGACACCACCGAACCTCTCACCGCCAACCCCTTAGCACCACTTAAAGGATCCCGTGAGAGAATTAGGGGTAACGTCGGGCCAGTAGTCTGCACTTTGATGTACAACACTCTCTTCCGTCTTCTGGAAACGGTATCGTTCCATTTTAATGCGCCTCTTGCTCGGGAAAGCTACCCTTAACGATGTTTAATGTCTAATTTAGGGTTGCACACCTGTGAACACGTGGTAGGAAGTGACGGTAGAGTTATCAGGAAGAGACGCACGTGCCAGAGACCCGACGCACACGGAATCGCACGTGCGGTTGAACCGCTCTTGCGGAAACGCGTTGCTGCGAAGGCGTCGCGGCGACAAGAATGCGCCTTGAATTTGAAAACAAGCCTTGTAGATCGTATCGCGCGATCAACGGCCCGCCGGTTCATGAAATTGAGCAGCCATTCCGGTAACTGGGCGTCAAGTTAATCTACTTTACTAATTATATGGTAATTCGGCCCGATCGTATCGCTCTTCCGAAAAATTCTAGACGATTCTCATCGCAATTTAACTTTCCTTTTATTCTCTCGTACCCGTGCGTCGTTACTCTCATTTTAAATACAATTCATAAAGAGTTATCTCTTCCTTTACTTTTCAGTTATAACGTTCTTGCATTCAGCTACAGACTGTGCATTTTATACATTCACATGCGCAATTCAAAGCAGTAGATGGATTGAGAATACTTGGGGATAATACTTAGTTTTAACATATTAGAATTATTAAAAGAAGAAACGAATTTTTACTAGGCTCCTTTCTCTTTGCAATCCGCCGTCTATTTATGCAAATGAATTTTCAGTTTGCCTTTCGCTATTTTTGTCATGTATCCCACAATTTCTATAAACCTTCCTGCCGCGCTAAATTGGAAATATATGAAAACTCGAAAGCTAGAAGAAGTCAATAAACATTAAGTATTCGTAAAAATGTCAATTCAAACCACGAATAAAATTGTGTTTTCTTAACACTTTACCGACCAGAAGCCTATTAATAGGACTTTCAATAATTGTAATATATAAAAACGAAGCTTAAAAGCTACTTTAAATAAAATACTTTAAATTAAATAACATTACTAAGGATGCCTTGTTGGTTTAAAATAAAAAGTGCTGTCAGCGTTGAATGATCCATGGATCATGAATCTTAGAAAATTATCTATTAAATTTGTTAGCCAATCCTTTCTATAATATATACCCAAGGAATCTCAATAATCGTGAATTGTAAGTATTGGAATCCGCCATTTTGTCGGGTCGCGTAAGCCTAGCGTTAATTATCTAAAATCTAAAATTCAAAGAATATTTTACCTTAGAAGCGAACAAGGTGAGCAGTAAGTGGTTGTACGAGCTTGACAGTGGGATCAGTGTTAACGTCAGGCTTGCAGAAGCTCGCAGAGTATTGTTAACCGGAATCCGGCATTTAGGTGGGAATCAGAGGAGCTCCTCAATTCCGAAGGACGCGCTCACCTCGTCAGATATGTTTGCGTCGTGGGTTCAGGTTCGATCGAAGCGTAACGGGCCGTTGTCTTGGATGCGGGTACCTAGGATCGACGGCAAAGGGATGGAGAAGGTAGGAAGTAGGAGGATACAAGCTGGGACACCCCCTTAGAGCGCCGCGGGACCAGCTGATTGCGAGCTCAGAGTGCTCTACGATCCTCTACAATCAAGCCACGAACCCCTTGGATTGATAACGACAGCTGTATCATGTGGCTGAATCCTGTTTTCAGCGAATAAAAAATCTGGTGCTTCCCCTATACGTCAATCCACAAAATAAGTAATCATTTTTTTACCTCCTGCTTAACCCTCTAGGAACTGTAACTGATTCGTTACTACGTTTAAATTCCTTCAATTTCCTGTTCGATTTGAACACATTGAACATTGAATTTCCAATTCAACTTCGATCCACTAAATGTGCACCCCCTTTTCACATTTCGCTTAATTCTCTGGGAACTCTAACAAATTTCTTATTGCGTTTGGATTCTTTCAATTTTTGTACATCGATCCACCAGATACGTACCCCTTTTATATTTCGCTTAACCGTCTAGAAAGTGTAACAGATTTCTCATTGCGTTTGAATTCCTTCAATTTTCCGTACTTCGATCCACCAGATACGACTTTGGAAGACCTTATGAATGACCGCCATGTTTACGATGATGTTTCAAAAATTTAAGTTGTGCAGGCTCTGAAATTCACTGATTTGCTAATAAACAAATTATTGTCGATGTTTTATTTCCATTTAACTATCTGTAGGATCTCCTTCGTAGTTGTAATGATGTCTTTCTAATTATTGAGACGACGTTTACAATGCACCCCAGTACAATGCTACTATAACTATAGTAACACTATGAGATGTTAATAACTTGATATTTTTTTCAAATGGGACATTGGAGCCAATAGACAACAACTATAATAATGCAATCAATGTTAGATCAATCGATTACAAATTATGCTTAAAAACTGATTCAGCCGAATACCTTGCAGAATAGAAACACTTACAGTGATATTAATGCTGTCATTTCACAATGAATTATGCTCACACTCTAACTACTTATACATCTCGCAGAGAAACAACTAACAGCATTAGTGACGCTGTCATCTGATTACGAATTGTGATTATACTCTGATTTAGGTATACATCTTACAGAAGAAAAATACACGCAGTTTTATTAATGCTATCATTTGATCATGAATTACACTCGAAGCTTAACTAGCTATCTATCTTGAAAAAAAAAATACATCTATACTCCTTAGCGATACTAATTCCTTGTGAGTTATAAACTAGATGCTACATAGACATGGTATCAAATTTATATTCAGCACATTGATTAACCCTTTGCACTCCAAGCAATTTTAATTCCTACTCGAGACATTTTTCTGTCCTAGAATAATTCCATTGTACGTGGTTCATTTCCTTTCGTAAATATCAAATTTGTTACTGTTAATCGTATGGCAACACTTCAATTTTTACTAACCTCTTACTGACAAACATTTGTAATGTACAAATTGTTTTGAATAATAGTCTGATAATTTTTAGTGTCGCCTCAGAGGAGCCATTGGAGTGCTAAGGGTTAAACATACTAAATTAACTTATTGATCAAAATGTAGGATTTAATTATTGTGTAAATTTTATTCGAAAACATTTTGAGCTATTGTCGTAGTGCCTCAATTTTGTTTCTACGCAATTGCACAAGGCAATAGGCAATTTCTAGGTGTCGCACTGTTATTAAATGTAGATTCGCAAGTCTCAGACCTCCACGCTTCTCGAAGAAGCAATTAGTATTCGGTATAGCAAGGTGACAATTGGCAAGGAGCCGTTGGAGTGCTAAAGGTTAAAATGCACTCCATAGAATATGAAAATCAACTCGCAATCCAATCTTTAAAAAAGTACGTTCCGCAAGCAACCCCTAAGAAGACTGCGACGAAAATGCAAGAAAAACGGCCGAGCCGTAAAATCGCGTATCGGTTCGACGAAGGAGAGACTAGACATGGTGTCGAGCTGGTAGAAAACCGTCACGACCGGAAATCGAGGGTTAGACGAGCAGCGATTCCGTAACAGGAGCAATAAACCCCGTATCGCATCGAGGAGGAGCGGCGGATAGAACCGGTGATCGATCCTCTCTGTTAGGTCGAGAGGGGTTGCCGGCGATTATGCACCCTCTGTGGGTGCTTGCGCCGGATTGGCTGGGCTTAGCCACTCCCCTAGGCGTTCCCATTCGACGAGTCAGAACTAACCACGCCGGCATACTATCCACCGGTGGCAACGTGCTGGCCTGAGCTAGTACGCGTCAGAGTAGAGGCGCCTCAGTTCACGAATCGACTTCGTGTCGCACGCATCGACACGCAGTATCCTCGCACGCGTTCCAGGATCCAATCGTGTCGGATCCTCGACCGATCGAAAACGCTCCTTCTACGCAGGTGCTTACCCGAAAGGATCAGTGGAGTTTGTTGTACACCAGTGTCCTACGGGTTCAGGCTATGACGAGACCGAGTTAGGATTGTTCGAGGTTACTCTCAGATAGCCAGTGAAGTGTCCCTTGGTTCGAGACCAGCACACTGGACCACTGTGATCCTGCAACGATAGATATAGTAGCTGAACTTCGGTGAACATCGCTACGAAGCAGATATGGTCGTTCTGTAAGTATTTCTATGTTTGGTCCTCGTCGGTTCGGAGACTTCTATAACATTAACCCCTTGCCATTTTCTTTATAACTAAAGTTAATATACTGTTCTTCGTTACTACAATTGTTACAGCACGGGACAAAATTTATATATTTTATACTGCTTTTACTTCAATGCTTAACCCTTTGCACTCGAAGCTGTTTTCAAACCTAAGGCATTTTCTCTGACCCAGAATATTTTCGTTCTACTATTACTATTACTATTCTACTTTTACTATTACTCGTCCTTGAAACAATTCAATTTTTACGAATCTCTTTGACGCAAGCATAGCGATGTAAAATTGGTTGTAAACAGTGCTGCGGCTATTTTTAGCGATGCCTCAGAGTCACCATTCGAGTGCAAAGGGTTAAATATTGATCGCCAGGGAATAAAATTTGATTTCGTCTATAAAGAATGGTATAATATTTAGATTTGTTAAACTCTATTTAAAATCTTCAATGCGAGTCTGACTATTCATAATATGGCGTGGGGTTAAGACAGGGGATGACGGGGGTGGGGGTCATTTCTTTGATGCAATGTCCGATGTGGCAACGAGCCTGTTGGACGATGATATTTGTACGAAGCTTCTGTTTGTTTTCGAGGATCGTGATTAGGGATTGCGTGTGGCTGAAAGTTAAGGCTGTAGAATGAGAGATAGCGAAGATCCTCCTGTTGTGATGGCTAGACAGTATTGTCCTCTTGCTTGAAGGGTTCAGTGGACAAATTTATCTGAGTATAATGTGTGATTACGTTGAATTTAGTTCTTTATGAATGAATTTGATTGGATTATATTAGACGAAGCTTAGGAGGATCTTCAGAAATGTATACCAACCGCAATGTCTGGGAAAGTTAAATAACTACCGGCCTATAATGCAAGAGCAACACATTTCAGCAGTTGTCTCTGAATTCTGACAGTTTCAAATAAAAATTCCCTCCAACTTTGTTATCTCGTTCAACAACGAGTTTTCGAATTTTTTGATGAGTAGAACGATCGATTTGCAACCCGTTTCAAAATTGAGTTTCCGGTGTCGATGATTGGTAACGGGTTAATTGGGAAGTCTAATGAAAATTCGAAAACCTCGGAACAGGTGGCGACCATTTCGGCATCGATTTCTCTTCCTGGACGGCCAGCAAGATTTCCCTAGTATCTAATCAGTGGGCGTTCTGCGGGTTTCTCATTGGTGTGTGGGCGTTATCACGGTGCCCGATTGGTCGATGGGTATTCTAGCGCTGTGCCGAGCACACATGCGCGACGTGACACAGTGCGTACGGCTGCTGAATACGAATCTAACGGATGTGATTCGCAAATTGTATGGCGAACTCCTGTAATGGAGTTGCGTACTAACTGGTTTATGGGTTTCGATTTTTCCGTGGCCGCTCGATCCACGTAAACACGAGCTCGTGTCTCTGAATCAGGAATATGTGCGACTGCTCGATTTGTTTGGAAAATCTGTTCCAATTACAGCGCCATCTTGCATTTTCTTTGCAATTTTTTAAAAGCCTGTAGAGGGAAACGAATGTTAATGATGGAATCTCAAAATTAACTCTGATCAATTATGCTTAGTTTTAATTCTCTATTCGAGATATTACTGCGAGGGAAGACCTCAAAATATTGTATAGTACCTCCAATTGTTGTATAATAATTTATTTACGTATCGTGTAGCGATTGGAGTAGTTACTGTTTCGCGAAATTGTTTGAACAGTTATATAATGTCCAATAGGTAGACATTTGTTATTGTAAAGTAGGAGCTATGCAGATTGATTACACGTTCAATAGAAACAGTTAATCATTATGTATCGTGTTGAGGAAATTTTAAGCACAGAGATTGTTATCCTATTTAAACGCAGAACATATTCTCCATTGTCAAGTTTATTAACGATTTTACATTTAACAAACGAAGTGCAATCTCATGCGCCATCTTGAGATAATATTTGTCACTGAAAATATTAATTCACTGTACTACGAGGAAGCTTGCTATACACTCGACGAATGTTATCAATTTTCGAGTATCATTTTAATACACTTTTCTCAACAAACGGAACAATAAGTCGCCACCTTTAAAGTTCTTTAACACGTTTCGTGCAAAATTTTACTGTACTTTTCACACTGGCTGTTTAATAGGCGACTAAAGATTCATTGTTACGTCTCATTCTTTTTATCCGGGTTATATATGCTTCCGTGATAAATTTCTTATAAAATGTATCTCTTTAGCGCATTGAATAAACATATCGTCGTGGTACCACCGGTGGTACACGTGTCACGGAACGTGTTAACAATCGCAGAAAACTCGAATCGAAAACGAATGATCGATGAAATGTATCGATTGAAACAAGATGAGAGTCAAGTGTGTGCGGGTTTCCGAAGTTCGAAAGAAAAACAGGCTGGTCGTTAAGGGGCAGGAACAAATGACGGCATCAATCGTGCGAATCCCGTACACCTCTGGCGTTCACCGAAAAGGATAATCGAGCGGTCCAACTGGAAAGGATCGTCGCCGTCTATTCGTGAAAACCCGATTACGGATGTACCCGCGCCACGCCATTGATCACGGCCCAACACCTCGAAGACAGATTAAACGAATGTCCGCGGGTAAAACGATCTCCCTTTATCTCGCATCTCGGGAACGTTCTCTCCCTGTCCGCGGCAGTGAGGAAGTCTTTAAGCCCCGTTCACTCTTTCCCTCTCGACCCTCTTTCTCTCCGGCGACTCCATCGCGATCCTTTTGTATGTTTGCGACCGAATGGAAGCTGACAGTTCAGTGGCGTTTAATTACGACGCCGAATTTTCGGCGTGACGACTGTTTCTAGTAACATACTATCGGGGGGCAACGCCATGAGCTTGGCTCACGCGTCCAGCAGGCGAAAATTAGTATGAAAAAAGTGTACCTTTTAGAAAACGTGTAATATCTTCGCAACTAACAGTAGGATTTCAATGAAATTTTGGAAAATAGTTATCACATAGTATTTCAAAGGTATAGATGAAATTTAAAAAAAACTTGAATTTTTAATTTAGTTTTCTATTACTCCATTTAACACTTTGACTGCCACGTCACCCATATATGGGTGACAGAATTATTTGGCCAAGTTTAAAAATAAATTTGTACATTAATATATTTGTTGCACTAAATTTAGTTGAGATCTGAAGACTAGAAGAAGGTTGAAGGATAACATTGTGTCATTGATTATAAGTTTTCAATTGTTGCTTCGTTAAATAAATTACTTTGATCGTGTGGAATTTTTGAGGTCGTTAGTTGGGCAGTTAAAGTGTTGGTGTATAACATGGACCAAACAATAATTGTTAATTTTTGAAAGTTTTAAGAGTTCACCTAGTAAGAGAAAAGCGTAATGATGTTTAGGAATATTTTATTATTCAATTTCTTATATAGTAATTTTATTTACTCTAATATTTTTTTAATGTATGGTATTTTTTAAAACACTCACCCCTATGAAGGGGAATCTGACAAAACTTACACATAAAAGAAGTCAAGCTTTTCTTGCCAAAACAACCTGAAGCTTGCTTACAAAGAGTTGTGCAAAACATAATATTTATTAAATGAAAAGAAACAAGCATTGGTAAGTGCTTTACTAACACTTAGCGTACGTTCTGCATAGAAGGAATTAATACCCGACCCGCCAATCGGTGCCAGTCTGTGGAAAAGGTATTAATACCCTTCTCGCCGATAGTGTGTTAATATACAGAACCTTGGATACCGGTGAGCCCTTTCAACCCCTGGTGCAGCGAGTTAGGGTATATTGTCGGTGCTCGTGGTCTTTTTCTTGTCACCCGATAGGTGCCGAAACAGAAGGCGATTCTCTTCGTTATCGATGCTATTTTGGTCGGAGATATTTCTAATTTTACTCTGGTAAAATTCTTCAAATTTGTTTCTTAATTTGGGTGTTGCTTCTGTTGCTAACACGGGAACATATACAGATGCGAAAATCCGATGTTGATGAAACTTAGGGGAGTCTATCTCACGTGTCTTTTTTTATCGGCAACTATCCACTTTGAAGGGGTGAAAACAGCCCTCAAAGTTGGGATATTTTTGAGATATCTCGGAAACCAGAGGTCGAAAAAATTTGAATTTTGTTTTAAATTGTGTTTTTCAATGGGAAATGTAGTCGCGCAAGGAAATTTTAACAAAAGTTTTTTGTTTAAACAATAAAGATATAAGCTCTCATAAGTTTCATCAAAATCGGATTTTCACATCTGAATATGTTCTCTTATAAATTTTCTCTGGTTAGTTCACTGTGTTGTATTTAGAAGTATTGCTGATTTTGTGCAGGCGCGGTTGAATATCTTTCACGTTTTAAATTCCTGTCAATTTATTCATAGCGGAAGATAGAATTCGAGTAAAGTGAAAGGATTTTCGTTAATTAACGTCCCTTAACACATTGGTGACCTGTGACGAATTAACCCGTCTTTTCATGCCCAAACGTTGTTGACTCGTCATTGCACTTGCATTATTTATTTCAATTTATGAAACCCAGGGCGATATAGAATATTGCAAAAGCTTTAACCATTTCATTCAGTATAAATAAAATTTATTGGAGTTTACTTAGAATGTTTTACTTTACTTCCATATTCAATTACAAAATAATAGCCGGTGACATGGCATAGTTTCTGTGTAAAATCGCCGGTCAACAAACTGTTAAGATTTAGTATGCTTCTAGGGACTGCGAATTGTATGAAAATTAGGTGAATCGTTTGAGCGATCACATATTAATTGTCTATAAAATTTGCTCATAAAAAACGATGCATCTATCGTCGACACATCTACGGTAAAAAAGATAATCGCCGATAAGAGGTCGACGAATGTATTATCTTTTTGGTACCCCCTGAAACTTGTGTCTTCCGTGCTGCATTCGCCCAATAATAGTTGAGTAATACTTGCGCAGGTAGTTTTGAGTAATCGCGGTTTAAGGCACAATAGCTCGAGTAATTTTTTCAAGGGATATAAATAGGACACTCTTGCTTGAATTATTTATAGTCACGGAATACTTTCTCCTAAGAAAAGCATGCGAGTCTTACGGTATAATTCTGAATGAACGACTGGCCACAATAATGATGTCGGAATCCGATGCCAGACGTTGCGAGCGATACCCCATCATTTTCCAGGAACTGCGTCAGAAATTAAAAGTGCAAGGGCCATTGGCGCCATCGGTAATATCTACGTTTTTTTTCTCTCGTCACTGTCGATCGTAAACACCGCTAACCGGAGTGCGAAAAACAGGAATAATAGGTGTCGGCGACGGCGCGGAGAAAAGGTTCGATAAAACACGATGAGCCTCAATGAAATGCGATAGAGCCGAACAAAACCGGTCCAGCTGGATTTTTGTAAATCAGGTTTTTCGCTGATTCCATCGCGGCCCTACGCCTCTGGGGTGTGTGCATAGAAATCGAGCGAGCGGGGACCAGATAGACGAAGAAAAATAGGAAGTGAAAGAGACGGGTTCGCGCGGCGGAGGTGGAGAAGAAAGCCGAAACATGTCGTTTCGACGATCCAAATTTAGAGGGACGCGTGGGTCTTGTTTTACGACCGCGAAAAAGCGTCTGAACTGTGGCCATTACCACATAATTACTCCTCGACCACTGATTAATGTGTCCGGAGATGGAAAATCTTTAAAATTTCACGTCTCTTTTCGATTTTGCTCGTTCGAGTGCCATGAAGACGTAAAGATCGGAAATTTGAGCATTCGATTTTTTAATCGATAACAGCACATATGTTCTTCTAAATTTACTATTTTTAAGTTGTTAATCCTGTTCAAGCCTTCGATGGTAATTATAATTGATAATGATAATGATAAAGAAATAATAAATTCAGCATCGTTAATGCATTGGTCAACTAAATTTGTGACTACGTTTATGGTATTCCAAATTCCGAATTATTTTAACGGCATAACGACGTGTAATGGTCTCGTCGAGAACAGAACTAATCTTCTCTGCATTTTGCACTGTAAAAAGTGAATTTCTAAACGGAACAGAAAACAGCTGATTTTTAGACACCGATTGTCTCGTTCGTACGAATTGGAAAGCTCGTAACAGACATCGAAAGTAGTCACTTTCCTACACGATACGCCAGTGTCACAATTTCCGAACGATGCGATTTTGACTTAAACACACTCTAATTTGCACACGAATGCGACGTTCGCAATAGAATATCGCGCGGCATCGAAATTTATGAAAATACGAAAGTCGTATATGGCAAGCGAGTAGGCAAACGATAAACTCTGTTAGCGAATAATAACGGAATGCACGATGCTCGTGAACGTGAAATAGTCCGAGATGATATTCCGTACACCGCCAACGCGGTATCATCGCGTGTGTAATCAGTTGGATTGACGAACGCTGACGATATTTGTATTCTTGGACCAACATTTGCCGTAGAATTTCAACTGCTTGATGGAGGATTACCTGGGAATGCGAGAACGCGTGTCGCTTCCGATAATTTATGTCCGCGATAACCAACTTTCTCAGTTCCCTTACATTTTCTATAATTTTCAAGTTCCACGGAAAAATCAAGACCGGATAAACGTAATACCTAATCTAAAGATTCTCCTATACTCAACATATTTCATGAAATGCATAGGAAAATCGACAAAGATGCATATTAATCTTCAATGCAAGCGAATTCACAATTGTTCCTTTTTCCTAACCTTCTTAGGATGTTTCCTTCTTTCTGTAACCTTTTTTCT
>CM052089.1:14219135-14244138 GCA_028453745.1 Agapostemon virescens
TCTCTCTCTCTCTCTCTCTCTCTCTCTCTCTCTCTCTCTCTCTCTCTCTTTCTCTCTGTCTGTCTTCTCCTCTCTCTTCTTCCTCCTCTGAGACAGCATTTGCTTCTTTTGCATTCAGCATAACGGATCGAGCGGACGAGAGCCGTGGAATTATCGCCTCGAACGCAACGCCGCCGCGCCGGGCCCCAAGGTAGCTGCCGCTCGAAACCGAAATAATTACGGCTCTGCTTCATGGTACTGGCCTGGGTACGCTTTGGGTCAACCCTTTCCGCCGATTGTTTGTTCGGTGCTTTTTTTAACGGTAGTGCCCCTTCGCAGAACGATTTTAAGAGAATGTGGATTTTGGTAAAAATTGGAGGTTCGGAGGATTCGCGATTTGAGCACCACTGTTTATTTTTGGATTTTTGGAGAAAGAGTTTTTAGTTTGTTATAGGCTGTCTGTGTGCCAGTTCACTGGCAGATTGTTTTCTTAGGTTTTAACAAGTAATGTGGCTCGAGAGAGATGTTGGTGAATAATTGGGGAGGGTCTGCGAATTGGGCGCCATGTTTGCGCCGAAGTTGGAGAGATATTTGTAGTTTATTGAGAACTCTATGTTGTATTGTATATTCCGTTTTTAAATTGTGGCACCCCTTTGAAAGAAAGACATTCAGAGGAAACTTTGGTTTTTAATTGATTGTGTGTGAAGATCTGCAAATTGCACGCCATGTTTGCGATGAATATGAAATGCCTTTTCTTGTAGGCTGCATACTTTGTGGAACATACCTTTGATATACAGTGTATTCAATTTTAAACCTGCAGTATCCCATGATAGAATTATTGTAGAAGATAGGGTGTTTCAGTGAGAAGTTGTTGGTTGGAAGAATCTGTGATTGGGACGCCATGTTTGCGCTCATCCGAGAGAAAATTAGGTTGAGTAAACTGCTCTTTGATCTGTTCCACTTGTAGTACCCCACGAGAGAAAGATCACGGAAGAAAAGGAATTCTTATAAAAACTTGGAAATGGGAAGGACCTTGTGAATAAGACGCCATATTTGCTCTAAATGCGAGAGAAGTTGGATTTGTGTGGTTTGCTGTGGCCTGTCTGTGAATTGGGACAATTATCTAGCAAATTGTTTATTTAATTATTAATCGATAGTATCCCTTGTGAAGCTGGTAGTAGGAGAATAAATGTTTTGGTACGAAACTTGAACTTTGGAAGACCTTACGAATGACCGCCATGTTTGCGATGACGTTTCGAAAATTTAAATTGTGCAGGCTGTGAAATTCAGTGATTTGCTAATAAACAAATTATTGTCGATGTTTTATTTTCATTTAACTATCTTTAGAATCTCCTTCGTGGTTGTAATGATGTCTTTCTAATTATTGAGACGACGTTTACAATGCACCCCAGTACAATGCTACTATAACTATAGTAGCATTATGAGATGTTTATAACTTGATATTCTTTTCAATTGGGACATTGGAGCCAATAGACAACAACTATAATAATGCAATCAATGTTAGATCAATCGATTACAAATTATGCTTAAAAACTGATTCAGCCGAATACCTTGCAGAATAGAAGCACTTACAGTGATATTAATGCTGTCATTTCACAATGAATTATGCTCACACTCTAACTACTTATACATCTCGCAGAGAAACAACTAACAGCATTAGTGACGCTGTCATCTGATTACGAATTGTGATTATACTCTGATTTAGGTATACATCTTACAGAAGAAAAATACACGCAGTTTTATTAATGCTATCATTTGATCATGAATTACACTCGAAGCTTAACTAGCTATCTATCTTGAAAAAAAAAAATACATCTATACTCCTTAGCGATACTAATTCCTTGTGAGTTATAAACTAGATGCTACATAGACATGGTATCAAATTTATATTCAGCACATTGATTAACCCTTTGCACTCCAAGCAATTTTAATTCCTACTCGAGACATTTTTCTGTCCTAGAATAATTCCATTGCACGTGGTTCATTTCCTTTCGTACATATCAAATTTGTTACTATTAATCGTACGGCAACACTTCAATTTTTACTAACCTCTTACTGACAAACATTTGTAATGTACAAATTGTTTTGAATAATAATCTAACAATTTTCAGTGTCGCCTCAGAGGAGCTATTGGAGTGCTAAGGGTTAAACATACTAAATTAACTTATTGATCAAAATGTACGATTTAATTATTGTGTAAATTTTATTCGAAAACATTTTCAGCTCTTGTCGTAGTGCCTCAATTTTGCTTCTAGGCAATTGCAGTGTCGCACCGTTGCTAAATGTAGATTCGTAAGTCTCAGACCTCCACGCTTCTCGAAGAAGCAATTAGTATTCGGCATAGCAAGGTGACAATTTCAAAATTTGTTGTTGCAATGTAAAATCGTCGATCTGGTTGCAACAATTTGATCGTCGGTCGACGAACTAAAAGGAAAAGTGTGTAAATGTGTACAATCTGATACGTGTACAAGTGTGTCCTTGTGTTGTGCTGCACCCTGTAAGTTCGCGAAGCATTTGAGCCCCGCGAATCGCATGGCGATGGAACCAAGGTCCTCGAGAGGAGGCTCCAGGCATGCCTTCTAGAGCGTTTGTACAGGTTACGCGTTAGGTGCGTGCACACGTCGTTTCCGTGGGTTTTATCGAGTCGGGCGACGGACGTTTACGATCCTCGAACACCTACTCAAAGCCTGCTCGTCTCGCACGAGTCTGCGACTTCGACGTTCCGCAAAGATCGGCGAAAGCTCGATGAATTTCAATCGACGATTGATCCTCAAGGCCTATAAAATTCCTAGTGAGCCACAGCTTCGAGTTTTCCTCGCGAAATCGAGCTGACGATGGCTTCACAGCCCATTTCTTCTTCGAATGCAACCACTGTTTCATTTGCAACACGCTTCCCGATTCGGTCGGTGATTCACTGTTTCGTATATTTTTAACGCTAAATCTCTCGGTAGGATGAAATTAATTATTTGAATGTTTATGATATTCAACATGAAACGTGCAGTGTTTTGTAAGTCGTAGCTAGGTGGATTGATCCAGTGAAGTATAGACTTGATGCATTGATTTTTTTATTGTTCTAATACTAAACCTACCGAGCATTAAAATCGACTAGCGTATATTTTCTTATCAAGATGACGAGATATAATTTGTTTAGAGATTCTGCGATTTTTATTACAGTATATGATTGAATATAGAAATTTATTGAATTGATTCTTATAAAGGCAATTTTATAACTTCAATAATATTGAAATAGGAAATTTAAAAAGGTTATTTGACCCACTGTGATAGGTGTTAATTCTCAATCGAAGTCGATCCTTAACCCTTTGCACTCCAAGCAATTTGAATGACAAAATCGAGACACTTTTTTTCACGTAGAATAGTTACCCTATACATCATTCATTTTCTTTCGCGCATATAAAGTTTATTCTTATTACTCGTACGTGCAACATTTCAATTTCGATCAATTTCTAAAATGCAAACATAGCGATCTAAAGTTATTTTCAATAACGGTACGGCAATTTTTAGTGTCGCCAATGCCAGGAGGCATTGAAGTGCTAAACTTTAGTATAGTTTTTCTTAATACCTTGAATATACATGTATATCGAAAATCTTTGCATCATGTGAAAATTTGAAAAATTGTAGATTTGTTAATGAATTCTGTGTAAGAATTTTTTACTGACTGGCGATTGTAATTGGAAGATACTTTGGAGAACTCCGATTAACGAAATGAAAGAAAATGATGGAAGTGGAAGGCTATCGACGGAACAGCAGGTTGGCACCAGAAGACGTAGGCGAACCGCGTCTTTCATGGTTCTCTTCATGGTCAATGACACTCGGTGGACGATGTTTATAACGTACGCCGACGATTTCGCGACGAAATCAAGCGACAAGCTTCGCCCGCGAAACGCATAATAATTTACCTGCGAATATTCGCAAAGTAACCTGTTCGTGGATACTACTCGATAAACCAGTCGAATTCAATGAGCGTTACCTACGCGACCTTACATCATCAGAGATCCGCGAATTCTAAAAATACGGAGCGTCGAAAGAAGAAAGCTGAGCGGCAATTTATCACTTTCCAAAAAAAAAAATAAAATTATTTCTAATATTATAATAATTATTTCATTTCAAACTCAAGCTTTTGAACATTAAACTAGTTCTAACGTAGTAAGGAACAATCTTAAAGCTCGGGATTGACCAAGTTTGGTAGGCTTACGAATTTAATTTCTCTCAGAAGAAATAAAAATGCTAATTCCCAAAATAATAATGATTTCTAGAAACCGTTTCTTGGGTAATGAAACACAATCTTGAAGCTTAGGTTTACGAGAAAGTTAGGATTACGAATTTAAAGAATATTAAACATGGCAATAAGCAAGCTACGGAGCTAATTTATCTTCTCTCAAACGAGAAGGGTATAATAATTTAAAAATTAATAATAATATCTTGTTGAACTAGTTTTTACATGACAAAAGCACAGTATTCAAGCTCAAAATTGTAAAGCTTGTTCCAGTTACAGGAATTTGCGAGATGAACAAGATCCGAACTTCTTTTTGAGATTATTTATATAGAAAAAAATTTTGACAAAACTGAATCTCGCTAGAAACTCGGTTCAAGGATCGTTCTCGCGGGTCGTAATGTCGCCACAGATCATAACCGCGGACTTTAATGTCATCGAGAGAAAGGCAGAAGCTGTAGCATGACCAGACACGAGCTAACACTTACGCCAGAATTTATGCAGAATCGTTAACCACGGGGCTCCTGAGGACGACGACTATTGGGATATTGTTCGAGCTGTCTCGTACTTATTAATTTTCTGTGCACTTACATTTTCTATAAGAACTATAATTCATGACGTAGTTAAGTAAAATTCTATCTCATTCCGACAGAGATCGTTGCCAGACCTTGATTTAATTTTATTAAGTCTGTACTGTCTACTGAGCTAGATAAATTTTATAAGCATTGTCCACTACTTCGAGTAGATGAATAAAAATAAATCTGTGCAAAACTGTACACTCTTATAATATAAATTATGCAGCTAATTTAAAAAAAAAAACCCTAAGAAAACTATATTTAACTCTGAACACTCCAATGGCGCCTCTGTGGAGACACTAAAAATTGCTATACTGTTATTTAAAATAGCTTTTACATTGCTATGTTTGCATTCAAAATGTAGAAATTGAAATGTTGCATGTACGAATAATAGTGATAAACTTTATATGCACGAAGGGGAATAAACCATGTCCAATGGAACTATTTTAGGTTAGGAAATATCTCGATTTTTGAATTGAAATAGCTTGGAGTCCTAATTCCATAAATATAAACCACTAAATTGATATGTATGCACCAGCACAGCTTTTTCTGTAGTTTCCTATAAAATTATTTAGAAAAATTGGAAAAGGTGATTCTTGAACAGTGTAATTGTTTACGCCACTTCATGGGCAACAATCGATTCTGCAAGAGCAAGCACGCTAACAAAACATCTTATCCTGATTTATGAACGAGTTACAAACAAGCCTCGATTTATGAATCGTCCCGAGGAACCCATGAAAAGCGTACGATAAAGATTGTTTCCTAAAAGCGAGTATAAGTGCATTCGAGAGAACGAAAATGATCAGAGGAAGAAAATTTTCGAAGGGAACCTTGACTACCGAAGATCGATCTTTTTTCACGATCGGGAATCGTTCGCGACGAACATAAGGATTCCGGAAAGCCGGTGAACGTGGCCGTTGTCAGGCCACCCACGGGCTCCCATAAGTATGGTGCGAGGTACGGCCAGGTACGCACCATAAATCGGGATTTTATCTCGAAGCTGCTGGCCCCTTGGCACGTCGGCCATTGCGTAATCCTAAATTGGTCCTGCGGCCCGATGCAACGAGCTTTAGTTTTGGGAACTCAAGGTCGACCTTTCTTTATTAACCTAATTTCCACCGCGGTCGATCCTCCGGGCGTTTTATTACATTTAGCGTCTCAATCTTGTCTCAATTATCGTCCTCTTCGCCACTGAATCGTAAACAATTGGGAGCTTGATCAATTTTGTCGAAAATCTAATCTGCTGATCTTGTATTCGTCTCCCTCCATTTTGCGACTCCATCTTGTGTCCATTATAGCCTCCAAATCGTACGAATTAATTGATTAATTTTCTTGATGTGTATTTAACATGTTATACCAACGATTTATACTTCTAGAAGGTAGTAATAACATTTCTAAAAATATTAAATGTTGGTTTGCAATTCAAGTGGCCAAAAAATTTTAAATATTCAGCGATAAAAATGTTATGCACAAATATTGTTCGTACGAACAAAAATTCCAATCGTTTATATCACATCAAACGAACACAATCTAGTGACTTAACTAGCGAAACGCATGAGTTACAGACTGCAAACTGAATTATTGTGCGACATAAAGATTTAAGTTCAGAATTAAATTAATTAAACCAACACCCTTATATTCTTAGCACTCCAATGGCTCCTCTGAGGCGACACTGAAAATTCTCAGACTATTATTCAAAATAACTTCTACATTACAAATGTTTGTAATTAAGAAATCTAAAAATTGAAATGTTGCCGTACGATTAACAGTAACAAATTTTATATGCACGAAAGGAAATGAATCACGTGCAATGGAATTATTCTAGGTTAGGGTTAAGGGTTAACCCCTGGCCACACTATTTTCTTTGCAACTAATGTTATCGCAACATCTTCATCGCCAAAAATATTACAGAAGAGAAAAGACAATTTATATCTTTTATACTACTAAATTCACTGCAATGCTTAAATATTTATAATTAAATACTTTTTGTACTGCTGCATCTACATCAATGCTTAAATATTGATTACAAGTCAATAACATTTGATTTCGTCTAAAAAGAAAGACACATTATTTATACTTGTTAGACTTTATTTAAAATCTTCGACACGAGTCTGACTTATCATAATATTCTGATATTACTGTCTTTTCTCGAAGTCGTTTTTCATCTAGCAATAAACATATTTCTCGAACAAAATTTGTCGGAAAAGATGGCAAAAATTCCAGCGAAATACATTTGCGTATCGTTAAATGCTATTTTTTGTGTGCTAATTAATTTTTTCGGTGGACCAATTAATCTTACGAGGCTGTTCTCTGTTAAAGGAGTCGCGTTGGGTCGCCGACGATGTCAGCGACGGTGGCCGGGAACCAGCAACAGCAACACCCCCATCAGGAATGGGACATCAACGACTCGAACGTGCCGAGGGTAATTATTCTCTCGCAATTAAACCATCCTGCGAATCGGGTAATCCCCATGCGTGGTCAAGGGTACGTCCGTCGCACCTTGGAAATTACCGAGACTGCCGGCTCCCAATTTTCCCCAATTTCATAAACAAAAACGCAGTCAGGTAGACTCGCGAAGAGAATACCGACTCTACTTTTCGGGGACTGTAATCGTTCGAAACATAAACCATGGGAAAAGAGAACCGTCACGTTATTAGCCTCTTCCTCTGCTCCGCACGTTTACCGAATCTTCGCGTGAAATGTTTTACGCGTTAAATATGAACACAGAGGGACACTCGAAAGGAATTGAATTGGCAATTTTATGGTAATAAATCCGTCCAACTATGCTGTTCCTTGCGGGAATCCCTTTTGCATACGTTTTTGTGTAAATCTTATTATTCGTAGATTTTTTAATTGGCAGATCTCGGGAAATGTGAAACTGTTATTGAACTCTAGTTTATTGTTAATGAATTATATCCTCGACGTTGGTTTTATAAGAAATTTGTAAATTAGTCTAACATTGCTATGTTTTATCTATAACACTGGTGAATGAATAAATCTTGCAGATCGTAGTATAGTTTTTATCTAATATAATTTAAGAAAAGATTATTGTACCGTGCGACGAAGCACAATAGTTCAAAATTATGTAAAATCAACTTTGAAGTCTCGAGTATAACCGTGTCTATCTAATTTGATTAAAAAGGGACTATGCACAAAGATTGAACATAATGAAATCGAGTTTGGAACCTCAGTTACAAGTTTGCATATGTAAATTGAATTTTGAACGACGTTAAACAAGCGTTTACGAATTAAAAGCAGATGTAAGTCGTAAGCAACGTTTGATGTTTAGCCGAGGGTTGAAGTAATTAGCAAAATGATTTATTTCCAGGTGGTGGAGTATGATCCTTGGTGCGAATGGGCAGATGGGCATGTAAGAAGGGTCTACGGGCCAGACTGCGAAGAGGCAAGAAGACACGCCTCTGGTTGGGCGATGAGGAACACGAACAATCATAATGTCAGTATTCTGAAGAAGTCGTGCCTCGGTGTCCTTGTTTGCTCTCAAGAGTGTATACTGCCTGGTGGCGGAAGGGTTCACCTTCGACCGGCTATTTGCGATAAGGTGAGCACGAGAGTATCATTGAAACCCATAATTTTTAATCATCTTTTTGCGTAAACCGAGGTACCAATTCAATTTTGCAAAACGAAATGATTTAATAACATTTATTGCGTTCTGTCAATTATACAACATATTCTATCCTCTTTTTAACACTTTGACTGCCAAACTAGCAGCCACAAAATTTCTGAAAAATCGAAATGAGATATTGGCTGAAATAAAAATTGAAAAAATAAAATGTATACCGTAAAGTGCTCGCCCTACCTTCTTGCACTTTCTGTATAATCGTCAACTTTTGGTACAAACGAATATATTAACGTAAACATTTATTTAGAAACCGTACAAATAATTCCGTCACCCATATATGGGTGACACGGCAGTCAAAGTGTTAATTAGAATGTATTATCCTGATTGAAAATTATATGAATTAAAATTATATTCCTCGAGGAGAGTTAGATAATATATTAACACTAAACCTACCGAGCAGTAAATTTGGCTAATGTATATTGACCTATAAAAGTAATGAGAATTAATTTATTTGGATTTTGTTCAATTTTTATTACAATGTATGTTGAAATAGAAAATTTGGAAAGGGTTATTTGACACCTAATGGTACGTTTAGTGTTAAACTCTCGTACCCTTGTATTTGTGATGAATCATAATTCTGTTATAAGGATCTTTGATATCTCTTATGGTACTTTATAAGAGATTAAATACGAAAAAGTTGCGAAGTATTTTTAAGTATTATTTTTGTCGATGTTCAGGCAAGGAAGAAGCAGCAAGGGAAACCGTGCCCAAACAGGCAATGCACAGGACGTTTGGAGATACTTTCGTGTCGTGGCCATTGCGGTTACCCCGTAACGCATTTCTGGCGACACACAGAACATGCGATATTCTTTCAAGCGAAAGGACAGCACGATCACCCCCGACCGGAAGCGAAATCTACATCCGAGGCGAGAAGAAGCGTGGGTGCTGGTAGAAGGGTACGAGGACTCGCGGTTCTTCTGGCTAGCGAAGCTGCTTTGGGCTCCAAAGTATGTTACTTTTCATCCGAATTTTTATATCAATTCTATGGAGATTTAACCCCGCTACGGTTTAATTCTTCATAAATAAGTTAGACGATTCTAACCTTTCTGTATACACTTATACTTCACGGAATTTGAATAAGCATCGTTAAATATCTTTGAAGAGGTTAAAAAAACACTAAAATAGTATAGATTTTGTTCTATTTAAGTTCAAATGTAATAATCATCAGGAAGCATAACATTGTTAGGAGAGCTTTCTTCTATCCACTAGTATTATACTACTACACTTGCTCTATTTAAGCGTGATATTATTGTAGTAATAACGAATTAAGTAGGCACAACAAATTTATATAAATTACTTGAAATTACATTTGAAGAGGTTACAGAGACACTGAAATAGTTTGTGTTATGTAAAAATGGATTTTATTCTACTTAAGTTCAAATATAACAATGGGCAAAATGTATATCATTGTTAGGAGGGCTTTTTATTATCTACTTGTATTATATTACTACTATTGCTCTATTTACAATTGATATTATTGTAGTAATAACAAAACAAGTGGGCACAACAAATTTATATAAATTACTTGAAACTATTTCGCAAATCTTACTAATGTGTATACGTTCATTATTTGCTCGGTAATTTTAATTGATTTCCCCAAGAATTTTATAAAATAATATTATAAACAATATAAAGTCTTCGGATATTAGATTCTAACCAATATGGTGACTTACCGGAAGCTGATGTTCCAAGTAGAATCCCCGGTCTCCGAAACAATCTCGCTGTACAATCTTCTTGTTCCCTAAGTCACTTTTACAAAACTAACGGTTAACTTTTCAACTATTTTTCAGTTAATGTCACTGAGAGGAACGAAAAGACCGAGTTCGGAGGCAATAGAACAGCCTGCGAGAGCTACGCAACCACCGCCGCTGATTTCGGATAAAGGTTTATATCTTTTAGCCTTCAAAATACTTTGTTTAATACTTCCACGAATAAAAAACAGTGCCACGAAGTTATTATCGTGTAATTTGCAAAAGGAACTGCGATAGAAACTATAAATTTTACCTGAAAAAGACGAGTTCGAACTGCACTTCTGCACTTGTTTTCGCGCCGACAACTCTAATTTCCACCGCTTGGCGGCGCCACTTACCAGTAGCACTGTCAGTAAGCACGGAAACTTCAATTTAATTCTACCAACAATCGATCATAACGTGGACTTCAAATCTTTTATATAATAATTTATAAATTTTGTGAATTTAAAAAATTCGAGATATCAAATACGGATGATTTTTAGAAACCATAGTATCTAAAGATTCTTTAATTAATTTTTTAACAGCAAAGATAATTTTCATCTTGAAGTAAAAAGTTTTTGTAGTAACACAATTTAATCATTTCTATTGTAATTATTCTTTTCAAGTGTAATTTAATTTTCTATACGATACAATGCGGTACCTGAGAATTTCATTACTTAGATTTCGATAAATGAAATATTGAAAATATTCAGAATTATTACTGCTGTTTTCTTCGAGTCTTTTTTTGACCCATGCATATTTAAATGTTTTCAATTCACATTGCCTTGATTTTAGAGTATCTTTTAACTAATTGTAACTCGAGTTCCCATTTCAAATTTCATTAATTTTTTTCTCAATCTCATTTCAAGTGTGCAACTCAAGTGAGCTATGCCACAGTATTAACACTAAACCTACCATAGTGAGTAAAATGATCCTTTTTAGATTTTCTATTTTATTATTATCGAAGATATAAAATTCATTCAATCATATATTGCAATCGAAACCGAAGAAATTTTAAATAAGACATATCTTATTATTTTTATAAGACAATGTACGCTAGTCAATTTTTATGCTCGCAAGTTTAATATTAAAACAATAAAAAGTCAATGGACCAAGTCCTCCATACTTCACTGAATCATTCCAACCAGCTATAACATACAAAACTCTATATTTTTCATACCGAAAATTATAAACATTCATTTAAAATAAATAATTTAATTTCTTCTGTTTCCAGGATATTCATGCTCCTGCCCACCATTCGAGTGCATGTGCGGTCTTCAAACGAACATCTCCTCCTATCAACCATCTCACCACCACCAAACAACGATGTACCCTCAGCAAACGCCTCCAAATGACACCCCTTACTGGATGCAAGATCCGGTGCAACCCCAAGAGAACACCATAGGCTACAATCTACCAGTCCAGATCCCACAAGAAGCATCTTACCCGGACTTTCCATCGTTCACGGGCGAACTATTCCAACCTGAAGAGATATTCCAGCTCGACCAACCCCTGCGACCAGAGTTCCCAATGAATTCTCAGGACGTTGCAAGATCACCGCCCACGTTGCTCGACCTTGGTAGCGGGACCATCAAGTACGAGATAAAACAGCACCAAGACCAGGCCTATTGGAACCAGTTTCTCAGCGAGGACTCCAGCAGCAGTCATCTGAGCATGCCGCAGGACGACAGGCTACAATTCCCAGGCTTCGAACCGGAGAAAGACACATTCTGCGCGAAGAGACCGGTCAATCAGTTCGTTCCCGACAAAGAAATCAACCAGAATCACCTGAACAACGCGCTAAACTTCCAAGAGTACCAACGGAACCAGAACCACAAGAACTTCGTGGACGGATCGGTGAAAAATGATCAGCAACCTGGTTACTGGAACCAGGACGACCGTTTGACCTTTCCCGGCTTCGATCCTCAGAAGGACGAAGGACTGATGACCTCCAGAAGGGACGGCAGCTGCTTCCCGAAGGAGAACTGTCAGCCTGGGATGATGGAGAATTACAACATGTACCCGAAGAAGGAGAACGAGATGCCCGAAGCCCGTCCTAGTCGCAGCCCCGCAGAGAACAAGCAGTTCTCTTACGATGGTTACAGTCAGATGTTCGAGCAGGAGTCCAAGAACCATATGGCGAGTCGATGTCACCAGAATTCAAACAGAATGGTCTTGGACGAGAGACTGCAGGCCAGCTACGGGAACCAGGAAGCTCCCGATTCTACGGAGAGACTGTTCCCAGACTCGAACGGCATGGACATTCAGTCCCAAAGCAGTCCCGAGCCTTTCTTCTATCCTAGCAACGACCGGTGTCACTATACTTGCGAAGTCCTCGACACGAGGCTGCCGCAAATGACTATGAACACCGGGACAGCGCAAATGAACAATTACGGCGACGTCAGCGAGCTCGATCTGCCGCCATTCGTGGATTACACTCTCGTAGGCATGCTCTGTAGCTCCGCAGAGGAGGACACGTCGAATCTGTTGCCTGGTTGCCAGCAGAACACACAGACCTACGTCACCCATCATTAGATCATCGCAACGGTCTTGATTTGTATTATAAATATATTGACTATGCGATAATAGTTGCTCCTGGAACGCGCGCGGCTCTCGAGTTTAGTTTCATCCTTCGTTCAGAGATCGAGTTGGATTTGAGCTTTCGGAGATCGTCGTTTTTATAGTAGGTCGGATGTATTGTATTCCGGGGATAAATTAAGTCGGATATATTGTTTATTCGAGGGACTGAGCTGACACTAGTCGTCGAGGTGAACCGGACAGGTACGATTATGGTGATTCATCCTGCTGTTCATTCCTCCAGCTCCTTGGCTAGCAGTCCTGTCCAGGGAAAGATAACGGACGGAACTGCGTTCGAGTGAAACGATTTTATTGTTCTTGATTCATGTGTATTCGAGAGAGACTGACGAGACACAGTTTAAAAGTATTATCACGATTAACAAGACGAAGGAACTCCTTTTTGTTAAGAAGCTATCTCGAATTGTTCATTCGATTGATTTGAATAAAGAACCTTTTGTTGAATGAAGCCTCGTGTGTTCTTCCAGCGACAAAAAACGGCCCCCTGTGAATTTCAAGTATTAGTATTCAAGTATAAGTTTATTTAGAAAATTCAGATGCATAGTTCAGATTTAAACAATTTTTCAAAGAGGTATTTTTTAAGAAATGTAACTCTTAGAAAATATCTGAGAAGAATAGAAAATATCTATTATTTTTATAGTTTTTAAGCAACTCGAGCTTGCGATTTCTTTGATAATAACCATTATAATTCAGTTTTATGACGAAGAGAGGATTCAAGAAATGCCAAAGGATTCGTCCGTACAGGTAGGACTTATTCCATATTTTATTCAATTTTTCGTTATCTAAATTATTTAAACAATACCAGCTTTTGATTCTTATACTGCGATATGGATAATTCAGTTTCGAAGTACTGAGGATTTTATGGAGAACAAAGACATTGCTGAATGTATTTTATGTATAAATTATGTTATTTCAAGGGGTTTGTTATGGATTATAGTTTAGATCCTGTTCTTGGCCTTTCAATATCCAAGTTATTTTAACAGCTCAAACTTTTGATTTGCGTCATGATTATACCAATTGTGGATTATTAACTTAAAGATAACACTTAAACTTTTATTTTTTCAATATATAAATTATCTAGTCTATTTGCATTACATTTTTCTTTATTATGAAAATTAGATCTATTTTTGCAGTGGAAAGAGAAATTTAAAAAGATTATTAGGTATTTTACAAAAATATCAATTTCAATTGAATTAGTGTTACGTTCAAAGTTTACAGTCACTTCCCATCCTTTTAATATTTAACACTAGAACTACGGAGCACTAATCGAGACTAATAAACTCTGCTTTAATATGTGGGAATATTCTTATAGTTACAATAACTGTGAAAGAAAACGTCAGTAATAAATCATTTTAACCCTAATTTTAGTGTTAATCCTTTGTCATATTATAACGTGTCAGTCGCGTGACGAAAACTTTAAACAAAATCTAAGAAATATGAATATTATGCCTTACTTTTTAAACGCAAACAAATTTTATTCTTTGACAGTCAATATTTAAACATTCAAGTAAAAGTAATATAAAAGATATAAATCCTTTTTAGTCGAAAAGCAAATTTTATTCTTTGGCAATTAATGTTTAAACATTGAATAATGGTAAATTTAGCAATATAAAAGATATAAATCGTTTGTTCTCTTCTGCAAACATTTTTGGCGATGAAGACGTCATAATAACTTTAGTTACAAGGAAAATGGTAATGCAAGGGGTTAAATTAGTTGACTAGCTGAAGCGTCCGATATCCTCCGCAATGATGATGATAATTCATGTTTGAAGTAATGAACAGGATTCGAAGAAGGACACAAAGCGACACAGGCTGGAACGTCGACGGGATCCATGCAATCGAATCCCTTAGAAAAGAGTCTCGTGGTTTATTCGTAATTTCTTTATTCGCAACAGATACTCTCACGATCACAATGGTATGTACGTTATGTAATGTTATCATACACCTATTTTGCGTTACACTTTCTCGGATTACATACGCGGTACTCTTCCCCGTCAGTTTCACGAATCTTGATCACGGCGTGTCACGACTCATAGATCGAGATCGCGATTTCCTCGAGCGGCGAAACTCAACGAAGACGAGAAACATAAACGGGCGGTGGATCCGCTCGCGCGATCGATCGACGAGTGGTTTCCGGTCTATCGTGATCACGGGATTCCCCTGGTGACCCAGAATGCACGACGTTTTCTAGACCAAGCGTCTACCGCTATTACGCTATTCGCGCGGGAAAGTGACCGAGAAGAAATAAATTAGGAAAACACTCGTCCAGATCGTTTGTCCAGCGTTATCGCGGCTCGCGGATCACGTCGGCTAGTGAATTCCTGTGCTCGAAGCTAGGTGTGAGCCTTTAGATGTGCCTTTCTTCCCCCGGAAAAGTGATTGCTTGATCAAACGGATCCCTAAGTCCTCGCGAGACATCGTTTCTCTCGCAGGGACAGCTACGTCTCTTCCTCGTGGAAACGAAAGTGGAAAATGTGGAACGCGAAGTAAATCGAACGAAATCCCAGCACTGGCTTAAGCGAGCCTAAACGAGTCGCCTAACGTTCCCAATAGCACGCACATACAATACAACATGTATGTATATATTCATATTATTCTTCATCTTCGGACTTTCCGCTTCTCGTATGAAAACCTGCTTAAGCGTATAAATTTTCGTTAATGAAAAACAAAAACAAATGAAAAGTACTTTTTCATGATAACGAATTGCATGGTCTTCGCTCGTTATACACGACACACGTAAAACAAATCTCTATTATAGCTACGTATGTATTACTATGTACTGGTATTTTCTTCCTTTCTGTCTTTCTGTTTTTATCCATTTTGTTTTCATTCTCTCGTGTGACAGAGATCGGGAAATCTGTTCGATTCAGTTTAAAGAATCGCTAGAAAAATAAAATCACGGATTTGCCCGCCATATTGGCTTGTCCCGTTCGCGCTCGGGATCGCTAGAATCCCTGGCCATTTTGTAATTCACGCGAGAGTTGTTGTTCTCTTCGCGACATAAACGTATGGTATCGATTGCAGGCACGTTGCTTTGATATTCGAATCTACGAGCTACAAGCCGCGTCTTTTGAATTTCCCGCAAAACTTTCTGAGATCGGGGACGCTGGAAAAACGGTATCAGAAGCGTTTGAAATCGACGGTTCAAGAATATCTCCTTCAGTTTCGATGACAGGAAATGAATTTGTATGAAATTCGGATGTTGCGAATTGGACGAGTATTGCGAAGGATATTTGCATTTAAAAGTCATTCGTTCGCGTATGCAGCGAGTAACGCAATTACACATTGACGAACGTAATGAATTTTTATTATTTCTCTACGAGTCGTGATGTTCGCAGATTCCAACAATGCGATCAGCAAGATCATAAAAGTAAATAGATATATCTTTTATACGGCAAATATAATCATTCGATTACTCGCTATATTCGCTACAATCCGTTACTCATCGCATCGGACAGTTAAAATGACTGACATTTGATTTCTTCTAAAAATAACAAAAGCACAGTTGATTGAAATTTTCAATGTATGAAAGAAATAAAAAATACGTCATTTTAAACCATCCGGTAGCTCCAGCATTAAATTGCATACAGAGATCTCGGCTGGCATGATCTCGAAGTGGCTTGGGACACTTAGGATTAAAATTAAGTACGATATACATCTCCAAAAAATTGAACACAAAATCTTCTTGTCATCCTAACTGAAGGAGATACGTATAGATGACTGACTTCTTATAAACCTCCCTGTGCGAACCGATCATGTCTTAATTTTGATTACGTTTAAAACCGCGCCTGGAATTTCCCGAAAATTGGGAATTCTTGGTAGCGTTGCGAGATCTCTTTCGAAATTATTCTAACACTCTAACAAGGTTTTTTGTTTTTAAATGATTTATTGAGAATCGTGATCCAGGAGGCTCCGTGAGAGCGCAAAGAGCGTCGAATCAAACAAACAATCGAACATTTTGACTGCACACACACACACTGCTGAAAATGTTCAATCACTTCGAGGTTACATTCTTTGGTTCCTGCAAATTCAGAAGTAATTCGATGAAAATTATATTAAAGAACATGTTGCAGAGAGTTTCGCGTACCGGTGAATGGAACCAGATCGAACGGGATCTGCGCGATCGAAACGGAAGAAGCGATTAACCAAGCTACACCGCTAATTCGACTATGACGAAGCTGCCAAATGTCTTTTTCTTGATGCTCGCATCGACAGTTCGCATACTGCGGTCGGCCTCCTTGCAACATGGTTCTTCCAGAAAACGTCGCGTCGGTCGTCATATTGGAGCAACCGAAATCCCCGCATCGATTCGTTCAATAATAAATTCGCTCGGTTGTTCATTGTAGAAGGCACTACTTTCTTTTATTTTTCATAGACAACGGTGAAAAAATGGATATTGAACATATAATACAAGGTACTTCGAAACTAAGATTAAAAATTAAATACCAGTTGTTTCCGTGCTGAACGCTGGACTTCCGCAGCAACCGGGCACGGACGAGCCTCGAGAGGGCATTCGCTGGCTTTGATTCTACTTGCAACCAACCTAATTACTTCCAACGTGTTAGAAACTGTTTTTTAAGTGTAGGTGCTGTGCCAAGGAGATGAACCGATTGCTCCCAGAAAAATCACCGGTCCCGCGGGGAAAAGAAACTCGGCAAGTTACGGAAACGATAAAATAAAAAACTTCACTCGTGCGATCGTCACGTTTAAAAATGTCTTCGCTTCGAGATCCACGACTCGGCAAATCGACGTTCGCAGGTTACCGTTATTTTCTGATCGGTTCAAGAAAGAACCGGAGGAGCAATCGTTCCATCTCCAGTCGCGAAAGGAGAATGCAGTACCGAGCCGCTGTCAGTGTATAAGCTGCAACGTAGTTTGACCGTCTGACGACGTTGCAGTTTAATGTCCGTGCAGCGTTCCTCGGGACACAAGGTGCAAGACACGAATCCGAACGCAGTTGGAACACAGTGCGCCTACGTAGACAGAGGTTGTTGCACGTTCTACGAGTCGGTTTGCTTAACTGCGCGAAGAGTGAGCTACGAGTGCCTTCGAAGGTTGAAGAAAAATTGGACTAATAGGAACCGTGAGTCGCGTACGTGGTGCACTCGGTTGTTTTCCTGTGCGCGTGAAAAGAGCGTCTCCGAGTTAACAATAAATTCGTAAATTGATAAAATTCGGCAGCTAATGGAAGTCCATACGAAATCGTGTCTATCTAACAGTCGTCCCTAATCTATGCTCTCTCTCTTAAACGAAATATAAAATTCGTCGGTTAATCTCGAAATAAATGAAATCGTACGGATTGTCACACGTGGGCTCTGGCAATGTAGTTCGGGAGCTGTTTCGTAACGTTAAAAATAAAATTATTCCTTTTGGAAGATCCACCGAATTCATAGCACTTACGCTCTAGTTAAAACAAAAGATAAATTGCGAGCTACGCTTGTCGAAGGTGTATAACATTATTCTCCGTAATCCTTTTGTCAGTCTTGCCTTCGAAAAATTCCTTCAACTAAATATCGCTTGAGTACTCGGACACGAGTTTGCGTGAATGTTCGACTTCCAACGGTTGGATACTATGGAAAGTGGGATCTCGTCGGTCGCTCGTTTACTATTCAAAGTTCTCTTCGCATTTACTACCATGTTACAAGTAAAATCTGCTGCGAGCAACGAAACATTTGTTGAAAGACATCAGAGAGGCGCTCGAATTTCGCGCACGTTGTCTCTCAGCGAATCGACACGACGGATAGGACGTCGACCGAAATATGGGGTTTGTGGCTACGAAATGACAAGACGGCGGGGGCGGGGGGTCTTCGAAGACCCCCTGTGACCGAGAATTCGTGCTAAATCGGTGCGTGCACGTGTGTGTTCCGCGGGTGCAATTTTGCTTGCGGCCTGTAGAAGAGGAATCGTTAAATGAGCTACGTTGCGCTATGTCAGAAGCGGGTGCGTCGTTCTCTCGACAAGCTCGAGCTACAGCCTACCAAAATGAGTTTTTTCATCTTCGTCTTTTTTTTTTTATCTTACTTTATCAGCATCTTTTCGGCGGGCCACCGTGAACGCGGGGGCGGCGTCGCTCGAACTCGAAATCGGCGGCCGACGGCGATCGACGGCGAAACATATCTCAATCCGCTCTCTCGATTCATCCTGGACCGCAAAGAGGAAAAGGATTTGGAGGTCCAGGGAAATCGGTCTCGAGCGGATCGCGTCGCGTCGCTCGCCCGGGGCCCAAGAATTAAGATTAACTAACGACTAAGTAGAAGTGAAAACGTCGAGCCTAACGATCACAGCTATTGTACGATACTATGAGTGCTTAAACTGTCGCGGAGAAACGATAATAGTGGTAAACGGTTACGGAAATCGGTAATCAAAAGGATTTCACGAGCTGTCGCAACGAAGCTGACTTCGGTGTCCTCGCATTCTCTCCGTGTTGCGCCCAATATTCTCGATCGGATCTCGTTTCTCTCGAGCCTCGATGGGTGGAGAAACAGAAAGGATCTATGTGTAGATAGCCTGACATCCGTATGTCTGTGTAGACTGTGATGCATGTGTGTGTGTGTATGTTTGTGTTTGTGTTGTGTGCGGATATCTGCTCTGTGTACGCATATTCGTTACAAAATTCATCTTACTACGAAGAGTTCGCCTCGTACCCTCGAGGTCTGAAAGACCTAATCCATCGCCGATAAAAAGGCGATTCGAAGTTAGGTGAGTGCCCTGTGGTCTTCTCGACTCGCGTCCATTATTCTTCCGACGAACTTAACCCGTTGAAACGAGGGTTCGAAGATTTAGGGACGATTCGGGTGCAGCTTTGTATGCTTAGTTTCGTTCACTAAGACCATTTTGCCGAACGTTTGCCTATAACGTTGCGCCGCACATCTTTGAACCGACATAGAAAAGAAAATCCCGAACCCGACGATTTAGGGTTGACGATCGACGATACGCCGATACCGGACGTTGGTAAACGGCTGGAGGACGGTCCTCATCGACCACGAGACACCCGGAAAACGGAAATCGGGAGAAGACGATCGTTTCCGAATGAAACGAACTCTCTCTTTCTCCCTCTTTCTCTTTTTCACTCTCTCCTTTTCTCTCTCTCTCTCTCACTCTCTCTCTCGCTCGCTTTCTCTCTCTCTCTCTCTCTAAATGTGTTCGAGGGCATGTCTCTAGGACTGCACAAAAATGGCTTTACGAATCGCTCGGTTTCTTGTTAGAAAATCCACCTTAGGACCTATGTATGACATCGTTACGCGAATATTGCACGCTTGCTACGACAGAGCACACGCGTATAATTAATGTATATATGTATATATATTTATATATAATATATTATATATGTTACGTAACATATATAATATATTACATTATAGTATATTACATATACAATATATATGTCAATATATAGAAAGCAACCGTGTGGCATTCATTACCGTTTCCATCTATCTTCTTTTCTTTCTTTTTTTTTTTTTGTTCTTTCCATTGTAAAACGTACTCTACTATACGATATAATTTTTTTTCTCTTCTGTTTCGTTCATCTTCGCCTTCGTTTTTTGCGTTTTTTTTTGTCTTTCTCTCTTCACACAGTGCAAAGATAATAAGGATAATTATAATGTAGTAATAATAATGAATAAATTCATAGCTACGAATCGAGTCGCGGAACGAGGAAGTTTCGCTTCGGTGTCTGAAATTAAAGTGAAAAACTAATGTCCGTCTCTCTTTTCTTCTCACTCAGGTTTGTTCTCTCAATCATTTTTCTACACGCTCGTCCAACTTGTCGAGTTACAAGAAGAAAAGCGTCGTCGTTAATTAATAATGTTATTTTCCCTTTCGCTCTTAGCTCTCCTACATTCTTTTTCACTTTTTCTCTCTCTCTCTCTCTCTCTTTTTCTCATTCGCGCGCGCGCGTATGTGTGTGTATATATATACATACACATATGCATACATATACATATACACATATCTATATATATATATATATGAGAAATGAAACGGAAAAGGAATACAAATCGTCGTTTACACTTCACAGCTAACCACAGCATTCGGCAATTATATGTTTCACTCGTTTTTTTTTTTTAAAATGATTTATATCACAATGAAACGCCAGCGCATCCTTCCTTCTGATCGTTTCTGATCGTCTGTCGCGTGCACACCGATTCCGGCGGCTCATACCTTTTACGATCGATCGATCCAATCGATGATTCGCTTGCTCGACGGGGCGTTCAGGATGCGTCTACAGGCTCTGGCAGGTTTTGGCCTTGATCCGAGGGATTCGTTTCCAGATGATCACGGAAAGGATGATGCAAGCTGGCGGACCCTGGCCCGAAGGTAGACGTTATTCTTGGCCTTCGAACGTGAATTCAAGCATCGTGGAGCATCTGATTAAGGTGAGGTTCTCTTCGAAATGCTCAACGGTTTGGCGTGCACCCGATAAAACTTGGTGCCGCACGGCACTAGGAATCGGTTCTTGGACTGAAATCATTAATTTATCGTTATCGACACTCGCCAATGAAATTCCTGACCTCTCGTTGCTGTCTTATTATTCTTTACGATTAGAATTATACGATATTCGTGCACCAATTAAACGATTAACCCTTTTAGTGCCGGAGGCCGATATATCGGCCCTTGCTGCATTGGCGAGAAGTGCCAGAGCCGATATATCGGCCCGCGCCTTGTAGCGCTTTACTATTCGCATTGCGGGAGAACTCTATCTCAAAAGAAATTTATAATACGTTATAAATGGTCTAATTTCATTACGAGAGAATTAAAATAAATAGTTTTTCGGTTGTGCTACATTACCTATAACAACTATAACTATTTGCCCGGTACTAAAAGGGTTAAATATAATACTGTATTGTCCATTACTGTTTGGTTGTTAGAAATCAAACTTAGCTACGGAAACTGACAAAGTGTCTCAATTACATACAGACTATAATAATATCTGTAACATCATGCAACGTGTATTGTATAGTAAGAAACCAGCAATGAGTGGTCATCCCTGTTGGATTGGAAAGTCTGTTTGCAAATCCCTGGTAACTAGAGTGTTACATGACTTGTTTATAATTATTAAACTGTGGATATTATGCGTTTATGGGAAAAAATTATTACATTAAATGTAAAACAGTGATTACATTTAAAGAAGTTAAAAATGCTTTTGCATCGTTCTCAAGTCATAAAAATGTTTGGGAAAAGAAATAAATGTTCATGTCGCTTTTACATCTTTCAATTAAGACTGGTCAGTTTTATTTCGCACATAAATTCGCAGTCTAGTAATTATAAATGCACCTGGCATGATTTTCGAAATCTTTGTCATAGAACCCTCACCTTCTTAGCCTGACAATACTCTTTATCGACGACCTCGGCGATCATCTGCATCCTCCTGGACGATCTGTCGAGATACTGGTTGAGACCCAACGTAGCCATGCAGTCGGGGTGGAGAAAGTAAAGGATGGACGACTCCTGGTAGAGGGCGAAGTTCTCGTGTTTAGGGTTCCAGAAAATGAGTACCCTGTCGCCGGGGTCGCAGCTGGTTACGGTGATGCATCTCTGTTGCAGCAGCTGCTCCACCGTCTTCTTTAGCTTATAGCGCATGTAGGCGGAATGTCCCGTGCACGTGGAACATTGGACATCGGATGTGGACACTGCATCTTGGCTGGAGCCTTCGGAAACCACATCGACAGAAGCATTCATCTCTTTTTCGTGGCCCTCGAAGGACTCGCGAATAGCGAAACTCCTCCTCGCCCTCTCTTTCATCAGTTCCATCTCCAGCCGAAGCTTCTCCGCTATCAACACCTTCATCTTCGCTTTTGCAGACTTTTTGTGCTGCCGGAGCGCTTCCATCTCTGTGTTCAACATTTTGTTGTCGTTCTCAAGCATCTCTAGCCGTCTCGACGAACAGCTCTGGTCGTCGTTCGCCTCCAGCCGCACCTTCTTCGACTCCGACACGTTCACTTCGTCCTTCTCCGTCCGCAAACCCTTCAGCACCTCCCGCATTTGACTCACGCTCATCTCCTCCGGCACATTTTTAAACTCCTCCGATTTCGTCACCCGCCTGATCCTCATCTTGTACTGCTCCAGCTCATCCAGCAACGCGAACTCACGCATTTTGTACAACTTCAACTCCTGCTCCTTCTCCTCGACCACCTGCCACGCCCTCTTCAGATCCATCACGTCTGGCGCCTGTAAAAGCGAATACTCTGATTAATTATCGTCTGTCCTTAATTCTAAGCTTACCATTAAAAATAGTTCTATGAGGTTGTCGAATATGAAACGTTTGACAAACAAGAGAATATAGAAACACCTACACGTATTGTTCCTAACTTATCCAAATTATCAATAAAAGGAACGGGTTCTTAATTGACTATTATTTTTCGTAATCGACAGAGACAAGCTGTAGACGTGAACAGAGGATATTCCATATTGAATATACAAACTGAATAAAATCTCTATCCGAATAAATTATTTTGTGAATATTTATTTCGATGCAGAATAATCAATTTTGATTATTCTCCCATTTATCGTCCGGTACCCGAATAAATAGCTACACCTAACACCGACTAGAGGACAACATGGCCGAAACAGAAAACGCTGTCGCAGAAATGTGTTACATAGCAGTGATTACACCCGCCGTGATCTTGTTAAAGCGAGATTCGCTGGAGCTCCTCACCATGATGGTTTCATTCAGCCGGACTCTGATGGCCTCGAGCTTGTCCTTGTACTTCAGCAGCACATCGGCGGCCTCGACTATACTTTCCTCGTCGGTCCTAGAACTGTCCAGCTCGTCCCCGAGCTTCTCAATCGTCTCCTGGCACTGACTCTCCGAACTGGCGAGGTTCCCGATCTCCTGAAACCTATCTTCGTTCGCCTTCTTCACGGTGACTTTCTTGGCTATGCGGGACAGTTCGTGCAGCTCGTCCAGCAGCTGAGAAAGCCTCGATTCCAAATCTCTCCTCTCGGTTCGCTCGGACTCCAGCTTCTGTCTTATAGTCGTCGTCATACACTCGTGCTCCGACAGCTGCGTCTCCTTCTCCAGCACGATCCTCTTCAACGCGCAAATCTCCTCCTCGCGGCTCTGGATCAACTTCTTCACCTCCGCCATCTCGTGCTCGTGGTCCACTATCAACTCTTGCTCCCGTTCCCGACGACAGTTGAATTCGTTGTTATAGATAACCAGCACCTGGCGGATACGTTTCGCCATCTCGGTGAAACAAGTCTTATCCTGACTCGACACATTCTGAAGAGTATGCAGGTCCTGGCGCAACGAGGCCGTCGTCTTCGCCACCATAGTGTTCACCGATTTGATGATCGAGTGCAACCTATTCACCTCGTCGCGAGTGAAGCCAAGGTTCTCCTGAAACGGCCAACGCCAGATACCTTCGTGAGAAAACTCGACCGAATCGAACTCTAAAAATTAGGGGAAACTGTGAATACAGGTGCGAAAAACGTGGTAGAAATTGGAGCAGCTGATTCTGCGCGAAAATTTTTTAGACACAGACTTTGTAAAGATCGAACTCGAACATTTGTTTAGCGTAAGACTTCTTCAGTGGTTCGGTCGAGCATGGGAGTTAGGATTGATTGCTTTCTCCCATGGAATCAGCAGTCTCCTTTCATTTTATACCATAATTTTCAATTTATCCTGTACAATCGAGCCAGCGAGGAACCATCGAGAAATCTGACAAAATTCTTCCCGACACCGTTCTGTTTCCGTGTTGACACATTATCTACCAAAAGAATGTTGTTAGTGAAGCACTCGATGCCTGTGTGTTATATGAACAAACACGATTTTCAACATATTCATTTGTAAACGATAATCCCAACAGAAATTCTTACACTGTATTAGTGGGAGTGACTTGATTGATTCACGATAAGCATTGTTATTGAAAAGTTATTTACTAGATTGTTAGCTATTAACCCTCGTACGCTCCTCGGAGATAATTAACAACAGTGATTGATCTCTGCTATACATTTCGAGAGATGAAATTGAACGGAAACGCTGCTGATAAAGGCTATGGCCGGGTTTGTAGGTGATTTTCGCCCCCGACGGTATTTTGATCGAGCTTGGAATATGTGATAGCCTACCCAAAAAGACCCCCGTATGCCAAGTTTCAGCCCCATATCTCATCTGTAAGGGTAGTTATTGAGAAAAATAAAAAAACGCTTTCTTGGCCTATTTTCCCTATTTATTAACTAACTAATTAATTAAAAATTCTAAAAAAACGCCGAAAAAAGTGGTTTTTATTTTTTT
>CM052089.1:14244538-14282770 GCA_028453745.1 Agapostemon virescens
GCATACGGGGGTCTTTTTGGGTAGGCTATCACATATTCCAAGCTCGATCAAAATACCGTCGGGGGCGAAAATCACCTACAAACCCGGCCATAGCCTTTAACACGTTGCCGCAAACGACGGCTATAGCCGTCGTGCACATTTTAATCAATAAAAAGAAGAACAGCGTTAGTACGAAGTGTCCTAACGCATACACTTGTTAATTATTGAGTAATACATCGAAAAGAAAAGGTATAGCCTGCCAGACAGCATATTAATTGTTCTTTTATGCGTTTTCTCATACTTTACCGCTTCGGAACATTTGGACATCTAGAGACAAATCTGTTTCTGAGCACGATCGTCAAATTAAAAGTGTGCGGCAACGTGTCAACAAAATTTGTAAACTAAATACGCGTGAACTTTTATCTAAGGAACATACGAGAATTAAATAGTCTCAGGCAGATAATGTGTTTGCATTCTCGACTGGTCTGTCCGTGGATTCCTCGCAGTCTCAAGCATCGTAAATTTGTTTCGTGACCAGTGACGGAAAGGTTAGATCGGGAAAATGAAAAAAAGACCCTGAAGAACAGTGCCCGATGCAGTAACAATAAGAGCCGGTAGAAACATTCTGGAGAAACGAACTCGTGATTGAACAGATTCTCAGGAGAGAGAGAAAGAGAGAGAGAGAGAGAGAGAGAGAGAGAGAGAGATTGTGTATGTGTGAGTGTATGTGTAAGTGTGTGTGTGTCACATTTTGGGTTCTGGAGGGAACGGGATACGAGTGCGACGGCAGCTATCCTGTAATTAAAAAAAAAAATTAAGACACACCCAACCACGCACGATTTACACGCGACGGAGTATGCGGCTACCAGAGTGATGGATTTCGAAAAAAAAGGAAGACTAGAAGACGATTCTACAGGAAAAACGGGAACGAGGAAGGTTCACACCAACAATAATCTGCAGGCAAGAAATACATACCGGCGTGTCTGGGTATACATACTTGCATAAAGACAGCGCTAATAAATTGGCTAGCGAATGTAAAGACAATGACAACGAAAATACCTAGAAACCACAGAGAAAGGGGAAGTAAATGGCGAGAGATCGAGGCTAGAGATGGTCGCTGAGCTAGGTGAGGATGCAGGATCACACAGAGTAGAGAAGAAGGTTTCAGGTGAGACGAATCGGTGGCCAGATTCTGGACCAAGAACAACTGGCAAATATTTTATAGTCCTTTTTACGAAAGAAGAGAACCGAGCGAGCATAATAGCTGTTCATAACACTGCTGTCACTTTCGACGGACAACTATTATGACTGCGATCGTATTTGTGGGATCTTCTTTCGGAAAATAGGCCATTCAATTATCAGGAGTGCTGGCGAACACTGCTACGAGCTCCTACGGGCACAAATGCGCTTGGAGGCGGAGCTCCTACTCCCCACTGCCTGGTTTCTTGGCTCGCGCGACCAGTCACGCTCGGATATTGCGACCCCCACTATCCCAGCCGCATTGCGCCACGCCTACGAAGCTCTCCCCACCAAACAAAGAGTGCTCGCAGGAGGATCAACAGGAGCTCGCGAGCGGGGCCCGACGTACACTGCCGTCCGTAAGTATTTGGACAGTTGACGGAATCTGATAAAAAGTTTATTTTAATTATTCTTAATAAAATCTTACGTTTGTAGTGACTGCTACTTCGGCTGAAGTTAACTTCGGTTTTTTAGCTACTGTTGCGATTAGAACACTGCGTATCAATCAGGTGTGTATTTGGTTTACGAGATAAACTGCCACATTTTCGGTGTCCTGTTCACGGTAACCGTTGCGTGTAAGATGTTTTCGATATAACGCAATGTCGTATCGATCAATCGTATCGTCTTACCGGTGAACTTTCAAAGGCTTCCTTCGAGAAATTGGCTTTACAAAAAGCGACACATGTGAATGTACAGATTTCCAGCGTGATTACAACGAACAAGTAGAACACGAAGCGAACACCATTTCTCTACCTCGGAGACGTTTGTCGCTACAGAACTATTACTCGCACAAGATGACATTAGATACCATTTTTTTAGTATTGAGCATGGAACTGTGCACGTTAGTACCAGATAAAACACAATATTATGAGTATCCCCAATGAAAGGGCTCGACGGTACAAATACTTGTGGAGGGTGGTGTACGGGTCGCCGATACCGGTAGAACCGTGGACCGTGTCTAACCTGGAGGGTAGAAGAGTAAGCAAAAACAGTATCGAATGTGTACCGTCGTTGGGATGTTTCGAATTAAAGGTAATGGAACGTTTACGGCTACGGCTACGAGGTCTGTTAGCGAGCTGTAAGTCGTCCAGTACCTGGAGATGGGAAATGATAGCCTGTTGCGGTCCTTCGATAGGGTGCTCGCTGAGACTGCTCGGCAGGGACTCGTCCATGTAAAACTCAGTACCCATGAACTCAGCAGCGCCAACGCCGACCGATGGACTGCTACCTCCGCTGCTGGACAGCTGATGCCGTTGCTGCTGGCCGTCGCACAACATGGGCCGGGGGGCGAAGGATGAAGGATTCGGACTTAGGGATCTCGGTTCCTCGGCCGTGGTCGAGGTGGCCGGCTGCTCGCTATATTTGGAAAGACCGTTCGCGGCACGATGAAGCAAACAGCTCCACTCGACATTTTCCGCGCACTCGGTTAGGGGACTCAGCTGAGACGGACGCTCGCTGATGGGCAGGCTCGGGAAATGGAAGGATCCGGGCCCGCTCAAGCTGATCGAACGATTCGTCAAGACGATGACTTTCAAGTTCGGCGGGGATACGTTAGTTGAGGTCGAGGGAGAAGGGGACACGCTTCGCGAGGCACCAACCTCTTTCTGACGCATTTGCTTAGCGCCGTCGAACGACTCGGGTTTCGAGTCCGTGACGCCCTGCCCGATCTTCTCGAACTCCTCGGTGTCCGTCTCCGATTCGAAGCCACCCCTACAAATCAGAGAAATCGTTGTTAGTCGTCGATACAATAGCCACTAGTCGCATGTTCTTGCTATCAGAGCGCATTTCGTTCGAGGCAATGCACAGTTAGATGGTCTTTAAAAATTATTGGGTTGTTCGGAAAGTAATTTCGTTTTCTTTTTTTTGTTTTTTTTTTGTGAAAATGAAAGACAATTTTCGTATAATGAACAAATATTTTATTCAATTATATATTGGTCATTCTGGTGCAATAACTTTTGCCATCTTTCTGTGACTTTTTACAACCAGAATAGATTTCGGATAAATCTATCAATTTGCCGTCCAGTCCGCTCGACAGCCAATCTTTGATTGTCTGTCGGTACAACAGTTCCGTGACAACCACCTTCTTCTATTATTTTCTTAAGGGTTGTTCACCATGAAGTAATTCTTCATTATGGCGACTCCATATGAACAACCGTCGTAACAATATAATGATTATGCGGCTTAAGTGTGAAGTTGGGTGTAAAAGAATACAATTAAATCCTCTGTCGGGAAAAAACGAAATTACTTTCCGGACAACCTAATATATGAAATCATTAAGATATGGAAAGTTTCGTACACATTATATTCTCAGTAAACGTAACAATTTAGCAGGATGAGTTGAAACGAATCTCTTTGAAAAGAAACTGGACTGATATGGTTAAAACATAATTGTATTTGGTTATTTAGAAAAGTCCCAGTTTTACCCACCGTACTGTGCAATGTATCGAAGGTGAGTTCAAATCATAGAGCAACATGTCGAATACAAAATTCCTAACCGAAAATGCTCTCTCTACTTTGTTCGGGTACCTGTCAGATAACATCGGTGCCCTAACTCGTTCTTCTTCCTTAGCTGGCACGTCGTCGACTCTCATGGAACTGCTGTCTTTTTCTTTGTTCCCATCGGTGGTAGCCTCGGCGAGAGTCTTCGACAAGAAGAATTGCGTGATGCTATTCAAGTCTGGCGGCGACACGGTTAACGCCAGCTCTGGCAACTGCGATCTTAACAACTCCATGTCCTCCAAGGTCAACTGTTAATAGTAAAACATAGATGAAAAATCATCCACATAGTCCTAAGAAATATAAAAATAACAGCTTTCGATCCTACGGAACACGATACGTTTTTCATTCTTTGCAAACAAATGTCTCGAGCAGCGTAGCAAAAGAAAAATATTGAAAAACACGGTTCGAATTTGTTAAAACGTTCTATTCGGTTCACCAAATTCCTGTACACACCTTTGGCAGTCCGTTGTCGAAGACAGATGGCGCCTGGGTGGCAAATGGCGGCGGTATGTCCTCCAGGCCAGGGAATAGGGTGTTCAGGAAGTGGCCGTCGAACTTGCTCTGGAACTCTCTTCGTCGGGCTAGTTCCTCGCTCTGGACGGTGAGCAGTTGGCAAGCGAGGTTGCTGGCCCAGACCAGAAAAGCTTGCGAGAAGGTTCTCCTTCGAACCACCTCGGCGACCGCGTTCATGTACATCTGTGGCGCGAGGTGAATCTGCTGCAGCACTTCCATGTGCCTTCTGAGCCGTTTCAAGCTCTCGTTGTACATCATCAATTTGCTATCCACCTCCATCATTTTGTTCTCCACGTACATGATCCACTTTAGCCGATGGAAAATGTTCAACGACAGCTCTTCCTTCGCCTTGATGCATCTGCGTCGAATATCCCTTAGCTGGTTGTGGTTCTGCAGCATCACGAGCAGCTGACGCCTGTGCGAGGCGCAGAGATCGGGTAGCACGCTGGCGTCGCCTAGGTTGCTGGCACGATTCTGATTCTGCAGGAATCCCTGCGCCAGCTCGCCTTGTTCCTGCACCAGCTTCTTCATCTGCTGCATCAACTGCTCCAACGCGAACAGCCTCTCTCCCAGGCCCTTGATCTCTTTCATGTCCTGCTTATTCGCGTTGTCGATCGCTGCGTTCATGTCGGCCTTCAACGCCTCCATCACGCGCTCGTCGAACTGCTCCAAACCCCGAGAACACTGCTCCGCCACTTGCTCCAAACTGCTCTGATTGTCCTTCGCCGAGATCCAACGCAACAAGCTGAACACCTCCTTCTGGCCATTCCCGTCCTTCTCAGGCTGACTTGGCTGGTCATCCGGGCTCAGCAAACCCTCGGCTTGCGCTCTCAGCGCTGACAGGATCGGAATCTTCGCTAGCATGCCTAAGTCCGCGTCGAAACTGCAACAGAAAACGGATGTTAGTGGCAATCGTGTCGGTAGGTAGCTGGTAACAGCAATCCCGTAACGCTTTAACCTCTTAGGCACTATGCGCCACTATAGTGGCTTTCGCGGACGCCATCTCTCTGAACGACGCCGCCACTCAATTGTGTTATTAACTCCTTGGCCTACGATTTATTTTCTGACAACAGTGACTAGATTTTCTTTATCCTCCGTGAAACGACAAAAAGAAAAGTCAAATTTGCAGTTAACGCGTGCGTACCTATTCTCCACCGATTGTATGCGATCAAAGATTAAATAGAATATTATTTCGGTGTATAGAAAATTAAGGAAACACATGTTTAAAAGATTCTGGTTCAGTAGGTAAAAGACTGGTTGTTGTAGGGCAAGGGGTTAATTATTAATTATAATAATTGCCGCACAATTTACTTGCAAGATTTCACAAAATGAAAATGAGTGAAAACAAAGTGTCAATGAGATCGATACTTCGATGTTTCCAATCGTAAGTGCATTCTACGAGCTAAGCTTGTGTTTGAAGACGCGTCTCGGCAAACAGTCGATCTAATCTGACGGCACGCAGTGCTGACGCAGTGTCTAAGGACGTAGACATAGTTATGTTAACGCCGATAATGTATTGTATGTAACAACTAGCCGGCGAATCTCTATACAAACACCTGTTTCGATAAATTATTTCGCTAAAATCCAACTTGATAGCACCGTACATCAAGACTGTGTACATACATTCCAAAAAGTTCTAATCTTACATATCCCATAGATATTCTAAGAAAGAATGTTTAAAATCATTTGCTTTTACTACCGTTACACCTTCACTGCCACGTGTACAAGCGACGAAATTATTTATCCATATTTAAAAATAAATTTCTACGTCAATATACTTATTGTGCCAAATTTAACGGAAATCTGAAGAATATACGAACGTTGAAAGATTCCCATGTCTTGTACATTTCAATCTTTCAATTGTTACTTCGTTAAATAAATTAGTTTGATTGTACAAAATTTTTGAGATTCTTGATGTGACTGTAAACCTCTTAGCCAAGTGTTTGATCATAAAATTATAATTTTTCTTAATGATATGATACACGTATGTTGACTTTAACAATTTACTTTAATATAGAGATGGCACCCGCAAAAGCCATCATTAAAACTGCAGCACGCTGCTGCACTACGTATATTTATAGCTAAAAAGAGCCCTTAACAAATGCGCTTGCCAGAGGAGGCATCGGTTATTTCGGAACTATAGAGTTTTCTACAAATGCAGGGATTCTCAATGCATTTCTTCAACAATTTATTCGAGCTATTCAAAGAAAAGCTGCACTTTCAGTTTAACGTCTGTGCGTCCTTTGATCGACTCGGGGAATTTTTATTTTTCATTAAAAAATAACTAAAATGTAGTGGTTAGGGTTTTACGGTACTCACTTTTGAAGCAGCTCCATGTACTGCTGCCTCTCGGTCAAATAGACAGCAAAGCTCTGCTGAAGAACAGCGGCTCGAGACTGGAACATCTGAGTGATGTCTTCCAGATTCGCCACCACGGCTGCCCAGCCCTGTTGCTGAAGATGCTGATCGTGCACCAGTTTTTCGCAGATCTTGGTCTGCCCTCCGGCTAATACGCAACATTGCTGAGCCAATTGGGCCCGGGCGACGAGGGTCTGATAAGTGGCGGGCATCGCCAGCGAAGAGTCGATTTGGCTTTGTAGATCGATATCTGTAACAACAGGGACAACAGCCAATTACTATCTTCTGCTCTGCCAAACACCTGTGGTACATCTCTTATCAATCGAAAGCTTAGACGTCAACGAATCTCGATTTGTATCTTGACCGGAGAGCGCTGCTGACGCGTTCGGCTTGAATTACGGTATCGCCTGTTCGAGCGTCCGCGATCTGGCACCGTGTCAGGACGTTTATGTAATGAATGTTCTGAGAATTTGTGAAAAAGAAAGAGAAACAAACTGCGAAGCCGAGATGCTGGAAGTTGGCGCGTTCTGTCAAAGTGAGAACGAATTTGTTTTGCGAAAGTCGGTGTCCGACGTTTTTCTCTTTTATAATTACGGGGAAACGGTGGATTTGGTAACATAACGTAGAGACCGAAGGAAATTATTTTGCAAATTCAAACGGGGAGGAAACCTCCCCTTCAAATCAAGAAAATGTTCACCCTGAGGAGTAAGAGTTGAAAACAATGCAACAACAAACGCGTCTAATGAATATATGTATGAGCGATTTAAAAAAAACTTGGTAGACATGTAGTACACTGAAAAGGACCATTACTCAAGTGTTGGTACTCTTAAAATCTCGTCGATCATTTATTTCAATTGTTTACATCCTTCTTCTCTTGTTTTTCACTGTCGTATCTCGAGAATTGATGAAGCAAACACAACGCGTTTAGCAGATATGTGAACGATTTAAAAAAAACTTGATAGACATGTAGTACATTGAAAAGGTGCTCTATTCAAGTGTTGGTACTCTTAGAATCTTGCCGATAATTTTTTTAAATTGTTCACATCCTTCTTTTCTTGTCTTTTACTCTCTTAATTCAAGGCCAGACGAAGCGAATAACAACACGGAGAGATGTCTTCAGAAAATGATTTCAAAATTTTTATAAGTGTGTGGTCACTAGAAAGATCCACTGATGGAGGGTCAGTACTCTTAGAATCATCGCCATAATTTTATAAAATTGGTCAAACCTGTCTCTTCTCATCTTTCACTCTCATGCATCAAGAATTGAGGAAGCAAAATTGCAACACTTAAATCTCGAGAATAGTTTCAAAAATGTGTTAGATACGTGGTCATTAAAAAGATGCATTTTTCAAGGATTACAACACTTCGTACCATCCCCATAGTTTTCTAAAATTGTCTAAAATGTTATGTTTCACTTTCATCAAGACATGGGGAGACAGAAAGTCGATGGACGAAAGGACAGCAATTTTAGTGGAATCAACCGATCGAAAGGATATCTGCGGTGGAGACTTCGGTCGATGGGGGTGGATCCTGAATGATTCGTCGAATCGTTGCCGGTGATTTTCCCCGTGGAAAAGCGGCTTAAGGTGAGTTGGCATCATCCGCCGGAGGCAATTGTCGCCCAACCAGGAAGCCTGGACGGTGTAATTTGCTTCGCAGCCGATCATCGGATCCAGGCTATGACGTAAGAGCACTGAAACAGTGCGCGAGCCGTGCCCACGACCTTGAGTTTTCATCGCGTGCCAAGATTACGTTGGCGAAGCTCGCGTCGATCAATTATATACCTGCCATTTGGCGAGGACTGACCGGTGGCCACTCGAACCGATACGTCCACCCCGCGTGCTTTTCTCTAAATGCTATCGATCCGCGGGTGTCCTGTTTTACGAGCCAACTAACAACCTTCTGGACTCGGCTTTCGTCTCCCTTTAGTGGGACAACAACTGCGAGAGCCAATGCATGAGGCGATCCTAACTGGGAGACCCTTGACAAGGTTAACGACTTGCTGCTGGGAAAGGTGACGAAGCTTGCCGGTGAACAAGCGACCGTAGAATGAAATTCTTGAGTAATTCTGCAGAGTGCTTATGTCAGTACTGTGTTCAGCAACGTTATCTGATTACACGTTTATTTGTATAATTATTCATGTTAGAATGTCCGTTGATTCGTTAATGTTGAATTTTATATGCTAGATATATTAAAAGTATCTGTCAAAGAAAAGTCTTCGTAGAAATCTTACAGGATGCATCCTTGCAACTCTCAAGTGGCTGCCTACGTTAACACTACATCTACCGAACAATAAATCCAACGATATACATTGCTTTGTAGTAATAACAAGACTGCATCTATTAAAACTTCGTATAATTCTTATTGTAACATGTACGTTATTAAAGAAGTACATCCAACAATTCCTGATGAAAACATTTTTATAACTTCAAAGACAATTATATTGTTTCATCAGTCGTGTAGAAACACGATGCACTTGCTTCGGACAACTGCAACTGCGTTGTAGATACGAATTGAAAGAAATTCTTTCGCTAACACCTGTTGGAAGATGCAATTTTCAACAAAGACAATTATATTGTTTCATCAGTCGTGTAGAAATACGATGCGCTTGCTTCGGACAACTGCAACTGCGTTGTACATACGAATTGAAAGAAATGCTTTCGCGAACATCTGTTAGAAGGTGCATTTTTCAACCAAAACAATGATGTCTTTTCTATCGGTTATGCAGAAACGTAATGCACTTGCTTCGGACACCTCCAACTTCGTTATTATTACAAATTGCAAGAAAAGCTTCCGCAGACATTATTTCGGAAAAATGCGCTTTGGTAAAATGCAATTGGAAAAAATATTTCTTAAGACACTGGATCAGAATGCTCCCTCGAAGCTCGGAGCGTATTTATACACTTTGGACAGAGCGGAAGGGTTAATGCGGTCGCCGCGTTGTCTTAGTCCGATTTTCAAGCACTGCTCGTTTGACCGAAATCCATCCGGGAGAGCTTTCCCGCGGGCTGCATAATATAAAAGAGCATCGAGAAACGACGGAAAGACAACAGAGATACGGTGAACAGTGAATGTGTTGCACAACTGTCGGACAATGTATCGATTTTATGCGGCGCTACGGTCCGACCGAGCTTTTCTTCTTCGCGCGGAAACTGTCCCGTTATTTCCGGTATCCTTGCAGCGGGAAAGGACGAACCAGGACTCATTAGGGTATAAAAAGGCCACGCGCCGGAAATCGGCGAGCCGACGATGACGTCGTTCGCAAAACAAAAGCTGGAACGGAACAGAAACTGCGGGAACTACGGAAACTTTTCCACCCGGCCAGTTCGTTCTACTGCTCGTAGCTTTCTCATTCTCCGACCGATTCCGCGAGAATGTTTTTCACTCTATAGCATCGCCTTTCTCATTCGACACTCTCGAAATTTCATTTTGATATACCGAAAATTAAGAGAGTTAGGAGAGTTTAATGAACGCCAACTCCAGCGGTGCGAAATAGTTGGTCGGTTCTAAATGAAAAACTATTCGTCGAATTCGGTTAAAACTTGGCACGCATCTCAATAGACGATCGGTAAAGCTTCCATAGAGACTGTCATAACATTGATATTAATTTTAATTGGGTACGTGCAATCATTTTTCCGGAAGAAGTATTCTTCTTTTAGCGAAAGTTACATTTGCCCATTGTTTTCGCAAAAAGTAGATGCTATTTCTCCGTCAAAACAATTAGTTTAACAGTGAAGCAAAATATTCCAAAACATTTTAAAAGATCGCCTGTACAATTTTCCAACAAAAATTCAAAACTGTCCCAATTCTCAAACTACCTTTATTACGATATGTATTATCACAATATGTGCTCGAATGAAGAAATTTATCGAATCATTCCTCCCAGAAGCATTTCTATATTTTGAATAAATACAAAATCAAAAACCTGGAAGCGTTCGTTTGAACGGTGTTGGTAGGTTTAGCGATAATTTGCAGATTACGGCGATTGATCGATCATCGATCGATATCCAGTTTGACCCAGTAAGTCGTGGATATTTATCGAACAACGACACAAGGTCCGATGGCGCAGGCATGACGAAGAAGAATAGCAAAGAAGTCGGGGTGAGGAAGTAATCACCTGTCGGCGATTTAATCGAACGCAGCTGCTACTCGATATTATGCAGATCGAAGCCTCATTATGCGTATTCCGGTAAGAACAAACGGTAAATAGAAACGATAGGCTCTCGATCTCACGTTCCGACCCCCTGACCCACGATTTGCAAATCCGCGACTCGCCGATTGACCGTGCAAAACGCTGTTTAAGGAGAAATATTGCGACGAATCCGGTACTGTGTCACGGTGTGTGAGATCATCGTCGTTTGCGGCGCTGGAAAAACATACTCGAGAACGCCGAGACGAATGAACACCTGCGCAGACGGATATCACGATCACGAATCACTGTGAAATCGTTTCCGAGATCGCGCGCATCGTCGGGTGCTAAATCGTTTCGCGAACCGAGTGTTTCGCGACAGAAGCGCAGGGGAAGAACGCCTTTTCTTGGCTTCCCGAAGAATCCGCAGGTGAAACTCGATCCACAGAACTTCGATCGACACCCTCTTTCATTCTCCTTCCCCTAAATTCTTCGACCCATTGAAGAATCTTATTATGCAGTCTTCGTCAACAAATTAAACAGAAAGGGTGGCAACTGTGAGCAAACTTTAAACAACGAACCGTCTCCAAAATTGTTAACTGTACGACATTGTTGTATTTATTACAGATTGCATGGAATATTTTCTTGCAATATTCGTGTAAAACGTGTATATTTTCTTTGGCATTTTGTTGGACCTCCGAAATGAACGTTGAACGCGAGAAATTTTTATACTTAAACGACGAAATTTTATTTTTACGCCTTGGAAACAGATAACTAAAAAAATGTTTGCTACCAGATACCGTTTAACCCTTTGCATTCGAATGGTGACTCAAAAGTATCACTAAAAATTGTCACACCATCATATATAATGAAAAACAATTCAACTGCTGTAAATTTAATTGCAATAAAAATTGAATTGTTGTAAGAACGAGTGATTGTGTAAATGAATCCATATCCATAAGATAAAATGTCTTGATTTTCGAGGTAAAACAGCTTCGAGTGCAAAGGGTTAATTTCTATAAAAAGATTTACTCTTTTACCTTCGATAACGTAAGAAACAATTAACTTAACCGTGCCAATTAATTTTATGATAGTATTCGAAGCTTCAGATTTTATGTATGTGTGTGCATCTTTGCCAGACCTTTTTAGTTTGAAATGGATATAATTAGTTGATTTATATCATGCAATTTGATCATCGTCTATTATTATTGCGCTCCTACGTCAGTTCTAATAACCGGAACCAAACAGAAATGTTTTTCTTCCTTTAGTCATTACGATAAGAGTGCATCGATATTTTTAAACGATTATCACTTTTCACTATTCGAAACGTGCCTCGCGCATCTTCATCAGAAATGTACGAAATCTGGAGTCCAATTATTACGAATTACAGAAAACGTAGTTATATACATTCGAAATCAAGCCTTACAACTATACAATTATTGGTGCACTTTAACATTAAATTTACGGAGTAATAAAATTGACTATTTCACGTTACTTTATAAAAATAGCAAGAATCCATCTATCCAAATGTTTAGCCATTCTTTCACACTAAACGTATCAACTTTTTACAATTTCTATTTTACTATTATTGATTTCTTTATGCAATCATACATTGTAATAAAAATCGCAAAAATTCTAAATAAATTATATCTTGTCGTTTTTACATTACACTAGACAATTTTAATGCTCGGTTGGTTTAGTGTAAAATAATATATACAAAAAAGATAACTGAGCATCTAATAATAATATTATAACTCGTCTCCTAAACCTATCGTTAATCAAACATTTACGACGACACTGTACAAGGAAGAAAACAGAACGTAGGTAACAGCGAAAAAGAAAGATTGCAATTCGTTACTGTTGCATATAATGAGTAGAATATTATGATTTTACGGCATGCATAAATAAAAATCAGGTCGCTACTTCGATCTGACAAGACGCCGAACAGCGTTCAATAATCGCTTGATTTTATTAAGTTCTTTTTTAATATGCACTTAACGGATTCCGCCGCAGATAAATCGATGTTTGCAGGAGTTTCCGCGGTCTTTTCCCTGTTTTAATCAACTTTGTGGAACCACGACGGGACAACGTAGCGGCGAGTTGCCGAGTGCAAAGACGATAGAAAATTCACTTGTATAGCGCGATGCATATAACGACGGTGACCTCTTTTAATCACGCTATTGCATAAGCTTCCGGCGCAGGGTTGAACCTGGCAAACAGGGGCCAAGAATTTCTCGGCACGACACTGAATTCCCAGAATATCTTAACTTGGACTAATGCTCCCCTTTTCTAATTATACATTCTACGCACTGCAAACACACACCTACGCGTTCCGAAATTTTTTTTTTTTAATAGTGGAACAATATTTTCGTTAAACAAATTCTTCGGACGTCGTTAATTGCAATCAGTTGTTTGATTGAAGAATGATTGAATGATGACCGAAGAATGATTTTTCTTCGAACGTTCCCTTGCACGTTCCTCACGATGCAAATTCGAAAGTTTCATTTCGATGATTTTGTAAAACGCTTGTCTGCACTTTTTAAATGTTAGATTGCAGTTTGTTGAAACGATCATAAGGGTAATTTGATTTCTTAAAATGTCCAGCATATGTTATTTATTTCTGAGAAGTAAGAGAATTAAAGATGGCGAATTATGGGATTTAATCGAGCTGGATTTAATGCAGAATACGGGACTTTTTGGCGGATATAGTATGTTATGGTAAAAAGGGACGGAATGTTATTGAATTAACTGAACAGCTGCACTTATAGTTTAGCAAGCTTAATGGCTGAAAAATGTATGGTACATAGGTTGTTCATGAGTTGATGATGTGTGAAGATGTTAAAAGCCTTTCTATGTCGAGACTGCCTTAATATTGTTTACTCGCACATGCTACATTCTTCAGCAATACCATAATTCGATGGTACGGAATAACAATTATATTTTTCCTCGACTGTTCCATACAGGTTACTAAAACTCGGATGCATATGAATCGTAAGTATGAACCTAATTTTATTCCTTTTGTAGAAAGGGCGCACGAAACAATGAAAACAAAATTAATAAAAGATATCGTCGCATTACTTTTAATTCATTCAAACGATTAGGCAACACGTTCTTTGTGAAACATTATTTTTCGCAATTGAGTTATTGTAATAAGTTTCAATAGAGCGATTACCTCAACTATGCGCCTGGATTAACCCTCAATCAACCCCCATCGATCGAAGAATTTGTATTATACGATTTTTGAAAGTATAAAAGTACATTCCTAAAATTGATTAATTATCTTAAGTAGAGCATGTATTACAATTCGCATAGAATGGATCTGGACTCGAATCGTTTAAGATTTTTAAAGTCGAACAGACTTAACCTTTGAACCTCTGCGTTTAACTTTTATCTTAATTCATTCAATCCCTTCTTTTTTAGGCAACCCCTTTTCCTCTTCTCTATTTTAACCCCTTGCCATACCACTTTCTTTTTACCTGCAATTATTATAACGTTTTTATCACCGAATACGTTACAGAAGGAAAACGAAAATTTATGATGTGATATAAGTTATGAAACAATTAAAAATATAAATTAAAAACTAAAAGCGACAATTTAGATAAACCAATGGATTCAAGCTAACATTGAAGTCGAAGGAGCAAGTGCATTTCCCTCGGTCTCGCTTTCTACAAAGTCCGCGACGTCTTAATTGTACCCACAAAATATTTTCCAACTTCGTGGAAATTTATATTGGCGTCTCAACGATAGTCGCAAATTTTTGCATAAACGACGAATCGAAACTGAGTTCCCTAATCAAACACGACCATGCAGGCCGAAAATTTATAGTTCCTTCACGGTTGCACTTACATAAATGCTGAAATATAAATTAAAAACTACTAACATTGTATTTCGTTTAAAAAGAAGGGCGTCGCATTCATATTCGTTAGACTTTCTTTAAAACCTTCGACACGACTCTTCCTCGTCATACTATGACAAGGGGTTGAGTAGGGGTAGGTTCAGCGTTAAAAGCGACAAGCTAACATTACACTCGAAGGAGCAAGTAACATTTCTCTCGGTCTCGCTTTCTGCAAAGTCGTGATCGTGAGGTCCTAATTGTTCCCACGAAATATTTGTATTGTGCAAAGTGGACGCTAATCGGATGGTCGCCAAAGATCGCGTTCGGAACAACTGTTTATGTCCCATCGAGGTTTATTAAAGGGTTAATGGGTCTGGGGCCACGCACCGAGGAGCATCGTGTGCCAGACAATTACGATTGCTCGACAGCTGATACTGTAGCAGAAAGAGAGAGAGAGATCGAGAGAGAGAAAGAGAGAGAGAGAAAGAGAGAGAGTGAGAGACAGTTATACAGGGAGAGGGGGTGGAGAAGGGGGGAGATTGCGCGCTGGCAAAGCGTCTCGATGGAACCGCGCATGAATGAAGAAGAATCATAGTTGGCCGGCTGGGCCGCAATTCCATCATTTGCGAATCAGTGGCGAAAAGTCGGCCGTCGGGTCTTTTGTTGGCGACGGGGGTGGGAAATCGCGCGCTTATCTGCACGCAAAACTAAGGCGAAAAAACGTGTGTGCAGTGACACGTGCGACGCGTGCATCCGCCGCGACGCGATTACCCGATTCTTTGACCGCAGACGTCGGTTTGACTCTCGGCCCGATTATGCGAGCGCGATTATCGCGGCCTGGGAATTATCTGGTTCCATTTTCTGCTAATTTTATTGCCGGTGGACCTTGCCGCGATAACCGAGTCCCCCGTTTCAGTTTCATTCGATCAAGAGAGATCGCTGCACCGCGAGTTCGACGCGCGATGTAATTTTCCGAGATAATGCGAAAATTAGGAACGCAGATTATCGTCGGCTTTACAGACACGTTGTCGGGACGGTGTTTCTGTTGTATTTTGTTCGGAGAATGTGATTAGTTTCGTGTTCGTAGGAAATCAGAGGCTGAATAAGTAATTGTGTGTTTATAGTTGTGTAGTATGTTCGATGCAGTTTCTTGAGAAGTCTTATTATTATTTTTTAATTGCATCGATTCGAATGTGATTGCATCCGTGCACGTTGGTCGTTGTTATAATTGTCGCTATGAAAGATATGCTATACTTGCTATGCGTGTTCTCTAGCTTGGAAGGGGAAAGATGTAGATTTATTATTTTATGTAATTGTTTATCAGTAGGACTGTTAGTTCACGATTATTTTTATAACACGTTTTATATAGTGTTTGAACTTTTACTGCTGTTTCTATCTTTGCTTAGAGCGGATTTTATTATATCAGTTACTCCTTCAAGTGTTTTGTTTTTGGAATGAACAAAACACGAGGGAAAAGATAGTTGTGCCTGAGATGTGATCCGTATATAGATTCAAGTTTGTAGAAATTGATTAAAAAAAGCAGGAGTTATAGCAATTCAATTACTTACTTTCCTAATTCTTAACTGGCTATGTAATTTTTGGCCACGTTCTTTAAAAGCAAGTGGAAAAACAAGAAATTAGAGAAACATCTTAGATTTCATTAAATATTTAATTTAAACATTCATTTCTTTATTGACACTCTGTTGAATGTTTTCTCATATGAAGGAAAGATGTGATGCTCATACGATGTAGTTTCTGCAGCATTTATGCTGTAAATGCACTAAGATTTACAGTTTCTCGAACAATCGAACGTGATACTGGATAAAAATTGTTTACAGAATGCACCGACAGTTGGTTATATTAAAAGCAATCAGTTCTCCGTACGTAGTTCCGATAATACGACACTATTCCAGATAAAAATTGTTTACAGAATGCTCTGGTAACCGTGTATATCGAAAGCAAACAGTACTTATACATAGTTCGGATACAGTTGTATCTCAAAAATAGATAAGATACGCTAATGAGTATTCTGAAACGAAATGAATCTTCGAAAACATTCATAAGAATTCTCATTAATAATGCGCTAACGATAAGACTAATAGAAGGCAGATAATACCCTATTAAATCTATTGAACATAAAAATTTGTTAACACCTTACATTGTGACTTGTATAAATAAAATTGAATCCTGCATACAATTTGTGCCATTCACAAAAACCATAAATTAACGCAATAGCGGACGATGATTCTCCAGAGCCAGATAATAATTATTTACAAAATTTGTGCAACTGCACAGACTCTTATACAGTATTAACAATCGAAATAGTTGTTTCGTATTTTGAACCCTTTAAAGAGGACAATTTAATGTAATAATTGCAGAGCACAGAATCTTAACTCTAAACCTACCAAAGTGGGTAAAATGACCCTTTATAGATTTTGTATTTTACTATTATTAGAGTTATAAAATTGCCTTCGTAAAAATTGATTCAATAGATTTGTCTATTTAATCATACATTGTAATAAAAATCACAGAAATCCTAAATAAATTATATCTTGTCATTTTAATAATAATTAATTGTAGTGTTTGGAAACTCGTATGGCTTCCCATAGCCTGTCGAAAATTGAAATTATTGCACGCCCTATACTTTAGTTCATTCAAAAAGCATAATTTCATTCGTGAATTAGAAAGTATACGCGACAGTGCGCGGAACGATGTACCAACAGATCGTGATTGACAGCGGATAACAATTAATTATGGTATCAGTGAATTTGGTTAACTTCCCATAGCTTGGCACCGATTTAAATAATCGCATCGCATGCTTCGACTTATCTAAACAAGCATTATTTCCTCTAACAATTAGAAAGTGAAGAACCGTAGAAAAGATTGTGTCGCAATAAATAATGATCAGCGATAATGATTAAATACTATGTCAATGAATTTATATAAACTTTCTTCTTCGTTGAACTATGGTTTGTACTTTAACTCATCTAAACAGCGCGATCTGATCTAACAATTAGAAAGTACAAAATCCCGAACAGGATTATATAGCAGTAGATCAATGGATAATAATTAATTTCGATGTCATTGAATTTATATAAACTTTCGTAGCCTATTTGATAATTTAAATTGCCGTTCGCTTGAACGTTTAAGTAATCGAACACGATATAAGATAATCTAACAATTAGAAAGTGCACGACAATAAATGAAATGATGCATCTGTGATCGACGGATGATAATAATAAATTAGGGTGTCGGTGAATTAAACTAAACCTTCCTACTCTATTAGGAATTTAAATGATTACCCTACACTTATCTAAACACAAACAATGAATAAAACAACGTGGCTGTAGCTTGTGATCGACGAGGGACAATAATCAACAGCGATGTCAGTGAATTAATATAAACTTCCCTACTCCATTGACAATCGGAAGTACTATCTCCTACATTTACCTAAACAATGCAATTCGATTCAGCAATTAGAAAGTACATCTCGTAAATAAGATGACTTGTCAGTAAATCGCGATTGACGACGGATAATAATTAATGTTTTATATTCGCTTAATTTAATGTCTTGTCCGAGTCCCCGCCTAAGCACAGCCCACTTATCATCCGAGAACGCCCACAATGATCAAAGGCTAGATTTCAAGAATGAACGTACAGCTGATGCCTGCCACGATCTAATTTGCATGCAATAAAGAGGTACGCACGTACGATAATAAGACTGTCAGGATCGTCGAGACAACAGTTCGACGATAAACAGGGGAACACGTTTACTTTCATGCTTATGAAAGTTAAGCCAGTTTCGTTGCGACCGCCGACTGTATTATTATACGTCTTGGCGAAAAAGCGCGGCAAAATGGCGGACTAGCGCGGATATCTGCGAAATGAAAATATACAATCGCGTCTGGAGATTCGTCGATGCCGCTTACACGAAACTTCTGTTCAAACAGCGTCTGAATCGTGAACGAAACCTTTCTTTCGTAAAATACTCCGCTTTTCGTTGCGACAACCTTCGAAAAGGAAGAACACGATATTTCACCTTTAACCTCTTAGGCACCATATGCCACTATAGTGGCTTTCCGGATGTCATTTTATATTACGATGCGTCACTATAGTGGCTTGAGCACATTCAATTGCATTATTAATTATTAAATTAAATTATTAGACTTAAAGTATATGCATCATATCTTTAAGAAAAATTATAATTTAGTTATCAAAAACTTAATTCCAATGTGCTCTGGCGTACAGAGAAACAGTTCCGTGCAAAATTATGAAATCTGTCGTTATAGAATCTTCGTGGAAATTTATATTGGCGTCTCAATTATAGTCGCAAATTTTTGCATAAACGACGAATCGAAACTGAGTTCCCTAATCAAACACGATCGTGTAGGCCGTGTCCAAATGGCTGCCACGGTTCTAGCAATTTTAACAAACGAATGTAAAATATTATATAAGAAAATCTGTTTGGTTTCTTGTTTAACGCGAGTGTATGTGTGAATATATACAGTACTAGAATCGACAAAAGAGAATTCAAAGAGTGTTGGTACTTTAAAAGTACTTTGAACATGTATCAAGTTTTCAGCTCGTCCGTTTTTTTAATTTTAGAGCTTGCGAAATTGGAACAAAAATGTTTTTTTCTCATTTAATTGTAGTCGTGTTGTAGTATGTATTTAATATCGACTTTAAGTCCTATTGGTTGACTAGATTTTGAAATATTGTTGAACTACCGGCGGAGCGTTCAGACGAAAATTCGTAACTTCCGCAATTTTCTGAATTCAAACCTGTAACTAAATTCGACTTTTTTAAATTTCTAGATTAGTGTACATTCTTAGCGACACAGAGAAAGAGAATTCCAAGGAACAAATGTTATTTTTTCCGCGATTTTTACGCGAAACAGAGGCATTCGTTCGAAGTGAAAGTCGCTCGCAAGCAGTTTTCCGCTCTATGGATCAACGTCATCCCTCCGCGATTTTCGTTCTGCGGAAAACAAAACTGGAAGAACTATTTCGCCGTTGAAATGCGTCGTAGAGTCAGCCTGGACCAGTAAAAAATGCAACCACTCGGCTTTTTGGGTGCTCGAGAGACGCGAAGCTTTTAAATTGCAAGGAAACGGCACCAATGCAACCACCGTAAAATCATAATTTCCATCGCTTTTACGGGAAAAGTCTGTCTAAAAAGTTCCGTTAACTTGAGTTATAAAATACAGAGCACTCTCCTTCGAACGCGTTTTATTTGCTCCGGAAACTGTTTGGGTAATTACGGCGAAATTAATTGCCGTCAGATTTTATGCTCTTTCCCGATTTTCTTCGCCGCGCGGATGAAACGCTCAACTTTTTACGGATTACTGCGATTAAATTGATGAAATCATGACTAATATTTTGCAGAATGATTTTTTAAAGTATTAAACATATTTTCGTTAGAAAACTCGACCGTACATAATCATACTGATACAGGATCTAAAATAATATGAAAAAGAACAATGTGTACTGCTTTTGTTCATGTTTAAAGAGTTAAATTACTGTTTTTCAAGTATACATTTTCAATTCGAACACAAAAGTCAGCCTGATTTGATCAGTATTGCAATTAAATGTAAAATTGCAATGTTCAAGCATCAATATCGTTTTTGGGGCTCTTAGTGATTAATATCGATGACGTTTTAACATTGAACGTTCAAGAGAAAGTTCTCTGTGACAAGCATAAGAAAATTTACTGTAAAATCTAACGTAAAATCGTGGTCCTATGCGAGTGACTCTAGCAATTTACCCATTGTAACATTAACAGTTTATTAAACAGTTCTGAGGTTCTTAATAATTAAGATTGATAATAGTTTTAAAGTTTCAAGATGGCGACGGAGTTCTCCGTGACAAGCACAAGAAAATTGACTATAAAATCGAATGTAAAATCATGGACCTATAAGAGTGGCTTTAATAATTCACCCATTGTAACATTTACAGTTTTTTAAACAGCTCTGAGGTTCTTAATAATTACGATTGATAATAGTTTTAAAGTTTCAAAATGGCGAGGGAGTTTTCTATGACAAGCAGAAGAAAATTTGCTGCAAAATCGGATAAGAATCGTGGACTCCAGCGAATCACTCATTCGCAGTTTTTTTGAAAATTTCTGAAGCTCTAAATATTTAATATCGATAATAAGTTTAAAGTTTTAAAGTGACGAGGAAATTCTCTGTCACGAGCACAAAGAAACCTCCGCAGCTGTCTTGGTTGATGGCTCAGGGTAGATTCTTGGCACCCCAGCGTGAAACGCAAAACCAATAATATAGAAGGTTTCAACAGGGTGGTGGCGACTGAAACGCTTAGAACTCCAGTTCTCGAGGCAACTGGAAACTCCGAGCTACCGGAAACCGCGGACTCATACTTGAACAAGTTGAAGATGAAAAAACGACACCGACCGACACGTAGCTTCGACGTAACACTTACGAAATCGAGCACGCCTTCGCAAGAACAAGATCTTCTTGCTGAAATGTCCTACTGCGAATTCTATAAATAATTATTTTACAACTCGTCGTTAAAGTTAAACCGACTACCTTCGTGTTCTCCTATTAGCATAGAAACGCGCCTAATGAATCAAAATATGCCACTGCATAATTTGTTGAATTGAAAACCTTGGAACGAGCTCAACGACGGTGGTCAATTACCTCAAATTTTAACTCGTTTGAACACTTATTAAAACCATACATATTCATTCGTGAAAGGTGATCGTATATATTTTATGGCGTCTATTATTCTGAAAAGCGCAGAAAATTTAAATAATTACATAAAATAAATAAATTAAATAAGTTCCGGGACGATCAACAATTTATAATACTTTTACTTAAAAAAGAAACCATTTACATAAATATTCTTTTACGTTCATTAAGAAAATCTCATTAATTGTTTTGTGCATAACTCTTTTATGTACTATTCCGTCAATTATAATATTTACGTACAAGATCAGAGAAATTATCGCATGCTTAATGCAAATGATATAAAGCAGCAGGATAATGAGACTATTTGCTCGCAGAAGTAAATACTGATCTTCTGAGCGAAGCATGAACGATATTAAAGCGATGATAAAATTATCCATTATTCGGCGGGAAACGACCGACCAACACGAAGATCATTTTTATCAAGAATTTAAATGCAAGATAGCCATGTTTGTTGCTCCTCCGCTGCAGAGAATCTACTGTTCCACGTTGCAAGAAAAACGCAACGATCAAGAGGCACGAGATCCGGGAAGGAAACCATCGGGTTACTAGAATAAACCCTCAAGGCTGGGACCAGGTCCAAGTATCTGATATATTGTCCCTACGCATCACACCGCGATACCGTGTATCCGCCGAATCTGCGATATCTTATCACCGAATGATCATAATATACGATGCGGTCACCCTGGTACAACGAGGGGACGTTTCCGCGCTAAACAAACGTCTCAAAGGGCTTTGGTATCTCTCTTGTCCCTCGATTCTTCCCAAAAGATCAAAAATGTCGACGCAGAAGTCAATGGAACCGCCAACATGGACGCTAAACACTTTCAGAGGAGAAATTGAAATTTAACCCTTTGCACTCCGAGCAATTTTAATTTCAAAATCGAGACATGTTGTTTATCCCAGAATAGTTTGATTATACATGGTTCATTTCCCTTCGAGCATGTAAAGTTTATTATTATTAGTTGAAAGTGCGACATTTCAATTTTTACCGACCTTTTTAAATCCACACACTTTTACAATTAAACAAATTTGTTGACGTACGTACGCCCCACAATTTTTCAACAGTACAAAACTATAATTAGAGAGAAAAGAGTGTACATATTAATAAGCATTAAACATCAAAGCGATATAATATATTGTTATATTTATATTATATTATGTTAATATATTGGTAATACGTTCCGAGCCGGACCACTTTTCGAAGACTTTCCATTTAGGCTGCGCGGAACGTATACGACCCACACTTTTACAATTAAACAAATTTGTTGACGTACGTACGCCCCACAATTATTCAACAGATATAATATATTTCTATATTTAACACTACGATCAATTATTAAAAATTTTTTGGTTTTTCAATGAGAAATGTAAGTGGCCTGAAGGGAAAGTTCAGCGGGGATGCTATACGCCCCACATAGAACGTGTTAATAATTTACTGTAATAATTAACGATACAATTGAGCATGGTAAATCCACGAAAGTCAAGAAGTGAAACGCGCAGCTATTTTACCCAGCTTTCACATTTTATTTAACTTTAAAGAGAAGGAATACAGCTGTGTATAAAGAAAAGACTTGCTTACCCCATTTGTGCTTTTCCGTTTCAATGAAATCTATTAACCTCTTAGCCTACGATTTATTTTCTGATAACAGTGACTAGATTTTCTTTATTCTCCGCGAAACGACAAGAAGAAAAGTGAAATTTGTGGTTACCGCGTGCGTAGTTATTCTCCACCGATTGTATGCGATCAGAGATTAAATAGAACGTTATATCGGTTTAAAGAAAATTAAAGAAACACATGTTTAAAAGATTCCGTTTGGAATCGTGATCACGAGTCTGACTCGTTGTAGGGCAAGAGGTTAAAATAGTATGAATATTCTTTGATATTGTATAAATTATAATATATTAATTGGTAAATGTGATACCGTCAGTCCCCAGGGACTGACACAACGTTTAACCTGTTAAACTGACCACCGCAATCGGATCGTCGGCTCGAGACAATAGTCTAAAATTTCGCTCGAATTGTCAGCGTGCATTCGTTAGTGTGCAACCGAGGTCGATTCCAATTAATTAACACGGCCCGGCTGTCGGGACGAAACGAGAAATAAATTAGCCGTCGGGTCTCGAGTGGGAGGCGGTTGTCGTTGCGGGCACTCGATGACCCGAAAATTAATGGAAATCGGCTAGGTGTTAAAGAGCAACGGAAGAGCTAAACCCGGGACAGGAGGAGCACGTAATAAACCGTCGCACGTTGGCACTCGGCATCGAGCCGGCCCGATATTCTTTATTTAGCTGTCGATAACCAATCGGCCGGGTTTTAGTTAGACCCCGATACTATTTCTTCTCGCACACACAACGATGCTCATTGTTGAGGAGAAATCATTTCGATACCGATTATCGTGCGCCCCCACCAATCGCTGTCACCCCAACGGCAGATTAGGTCGCAGAAAAATATGTTTTCGCGTATTCCGACGAGCACACTGCTCCATGACCGTTGACGTTTGCCAGTTCGACAGCGGTCGATACTGTCAAGGGAAACGCCGGAAGTTCCACGGTGGCCTTACGGTTATCTTCCATCTTCAGAAAATGATCTTATTCCGTGCCGATCGAAGCCTCTGATCTGATCGTCTCCGAAACGGATTAAATCTGCGATCGCGCTCGACGTTTATTTCCCCCATTTATGCAGCTACCATTCCATTAACCCTTTGCACTCGGAGCAATTCCATGCCAAAATCGAAACAATATTTTTACCTATATCATCCCCATTCTACATACTTTATTTCCTTTCGTGCATATGAAATTAATTATTATTACTCGTACTTAGAACATTAAAATTTTTATCGATTTATTAACTGCAAATCTAGCGATATAAAACGTGTTTAAATAATAGTATGGCAATTTTTCGTGGCGCCTCAGAGTCGCCACTCGAGTGCAAAGGGTTAATTTGTAAGATATATTAGTTCGCATTATAAATATATATAAATATATATATATATGTTTAATTATATTTGTACTTGATATATTACGTTTTTAATGCTTCATCGATTGGAAGCCTGTTAGCCGTTTGGTTGCGGGGCTCGCTAGCTTAAAACCATAATCGCTTTGTCGATGATACACGTGATATTTGCATGGTTATTGTCGTGGCATAGCAACCAAATTGTTGTAGCTAGCTAAGCTAATGCACGGTTAAATTATTGTTGAGGTTAATGCAAAAATTGTGAATAAAACAGTATCGAAATGTTTGAACATCTTTTATTTTCAATTAGAATGTTATTAAATGAAAAATAATGTATTAATCATTCTAAGAATCTTTCAATGTTTGTAGTTTTATACTTCAACTATTTGTATTTATCATACGATCACAGAATCTACATTCTATTCGTTAAAATTCATTAAAATTTTACAGAATTGTTTTAACGCGAGGTTTACATATATTTTTTTTATTTGTGATTATTAAAATTGCAAAATTTATTATTTTTACAAAGTAATTGAAAATGGTTTAAAATGGATTTCTACTACTAAAATCAAATTCGCCGAATTTTCACAACGAAAACAATTTATTAACAGACAATGAAAACACCAAACATAACAATAAGAAAAGAATAATCTAACAACGATACATCGGTGCTACTCTGCGGATGAAAGACTGACTTCCGTCGTTCATCAGAGTTTCGCTTTTATCTACCCCGTGTCCCCCAGAAATTTCCTTCGAACAAGGAAACTTCTGGGGTGGGGATATCGCTTTCCTGTACGGGCCCCTTGGAGAAATTTCGTGTCCTTGGACCGACCAGCCGTATCCTGGTGAAAATCGAGGATTGGCGGCCAAATGTGCACGCCAAAGAAAAACCTCAAAACTTGGGCCTAGCGACCAAATGTCCCAACCCGCCGGCCATACTCCTACCTGAGTCCGATCGACATATCTCCAAGGGGTCCGCTACACGCTCTGTAAACTGTTAATAGAAAAAATGATATTTTCCACGAGTCGCGACATGAAAAATGAAAATGATTAACGGATCGTATGAACGACAGCGTGATCGTCTGGAACATAATATTATCGAGAATATATTGATGCAGAATTTTGCATCGAGACCCAAATTGGCCTCGCGGCGGTGCCTTCGTATCCTGTTATCGATTCGGTGTGAAGGTTCCATATCACCACGATCCTCGAGCACGTACGAGAAATCATCAGAGGTTCGTCATTAATCCAGGCTTGATAATTTAGAGAAATTTCGTTCGTCAGCATTTTGCTGCCGAAAGCATCCTTTTCCATTCGCCATATTACCAACCTATTCATTAGGGCGTTGCTCATGAAACGTCTGATTTCGGAATGCAAATTTGACGAAACGTTTGAAAACATATTGACCATAGCATTATGCGATGTATAGTTAAAACGCGATAGTCAATGAAACCAATATTCGCTGATGATAAAAAAGACGCCCAGAACTATCAAACAGTTCAATTTTTCCGAACGGTAATAGTAAAACTTGTAATTTGTTATTACTGTATTCGTGGATGTTGTTCCTTTCGTGTGTAATAAGCTAGCAGAATTATTCCTGTTCACAGTAAAGACATGGCATACTTGTTTGAACAGACAAGTTAATCGGGATCGAATTGCGAAAGATACGATGGTCGGAGCAATCCGGCAATCCTCGAAGTGGCGATTCTGAAATGGGAATTCTCGATGGCAGATCCAGAAAAGGCCAACAAATTTAGTTCGGCCGATTCTTTTGTAACTCTGGCTACAAGTAATCGGACGCGTGGGCAGAGTGTATACCAAATTTCAGCTCGATCGGAATGAAATTGTGGCTATGGTGCGATTTTGAAAATTTCGAGGCGTTCGAAATCGCGAAAATGGGCAAAACGGGGTTGATAAAATGAAGCTTCCTGAAATCCCCTGAAACGCTAGCCTAGAAAATGAGGGCTCTTCTTAAAGAGGAAGGTTTGGGGAAGATTTTCGCGTTTGAACCATGTCGATAGCTCTAATAGTTTGGTCGAGGGACGCCTTCAAAGATTGCCAAATATCGCCAAGTAGTGAAGGGACGACCCCCTGTCGAAAAAGTGGAAAAAATTGGAAAAAAATTTTGGATCGCCGATTCTTTTGTAATTTTGGTTACACGTTTCTAGACCCATAGATAGAGTGTATGCCAATTTTCAGGTCGATCGGAATGAAATTGTGGCCGTGGAGCGACTTTGAAATTTCAGGATTTACAAAATCGTGAAAATGGGGAAAATGGAATTGATAAAATGAAGCTTTCTGGAGTCCTCTGAAATCCTAGCCTCGAAGTACGGCGTATGCTTAATTTTGAGAGTTTCTCTGGCTACTTCGACTTCAGCCTGACTTTAACCCGAGCCCCATTCGGAAGAAGCAAAGTTGCCGGGTCTCGACCGCCTGGAAAATTGAAAGCATCCACCACTACGTCGAACCTGAATATTAGTCAACGATTTCTTTCGAACTTGATGTCAAAAATCGTTTCCGTGTTGAGAAAATCGTGGAGACATACTAATACAAGGTTGTTCCAGTATATTCCTTTACATCCGGGTTTCTGCATTTTCGTATTCGAAGGACTAGTTAAAACTTACTGGATCTCTTAAATGTACGATTATTGATATTCAAGTTATTGCAAGTTTGTGAAGTAAATGTCGAATTGTAACGCACGTGGAATTGTTTTAAAGAGCAGAGCCTCCAGTTGAAAAGTATATAAACCAACGTATGGTTTACAGTGCGATAGCGAATGATAATAACTAAATAATGGACTCTGCGCGCTCCAATCGTTTAAATTACGCAATTGTACAAACAGAGTGCAATAAATCAAGGTTATTATATCGGGATTACGGATTTTTATCCGTTCATTGTATGCGCGTATGTTTGTAACACAACAAAAGAGTAACGCGCTCTATAGAAGTGAGTAAATTGAATTAACACAAACTTTGTACGATTTTCATTACAACATGTGCTTGGTTTTCATCAAGTGAGCCATCAAATTTTTAATTTGCGGAAAGCAAATAAATACGTTCGGTCCTACTGTTAAAACTTGCCCCAGAATGAATCCATAGAAAAATTCTCATCAACCTGCAATTTCTTGCAAACAATTAAACTTTCCTGTCACACAGCTAATCATAACTAGTCTTTACTCATAACTTATCTCTCATAACTAGATATAACTAGATCGACAGTAATATTTGAAAAAATTATCTCAGAACGAATCCACAGAAAAATTCTCCTAGAGCTCCAATTTCTTGCAAACAATTGAACTTTCGTGTCTCATAAGGATCGACGGTCTAGTTAGATCGTCTCGTACCATAAAATCCTCTAGTAATATTTTTAAAAAACTATCCGAGAACGAATCCACAGAAAAATTCTCATCGGGCTCCAATTTCTTGCAAACAATTAAACAAACATTCGTGTCGCGTAAATATCTGACAGTCCAATCACAGACACAACACAAATCTAAAAGATTGCGGATCGTTTCCCGTCCCAGATTCAATCAGCCATTTACCCAGGCGTGTTTCATCCAATATCGCCGAATCCTCGCGTCCGGATCGATCGTGCCACGATTTCCCGTGCTCGAGAGACAATCGATCTGCCCGGGTCGCGGCGTTCGATAAAAGGCCACAGTGCGTGAAAGTTGCGGCGAAAACGTCGGCCCGTGTTCCATCGAACGATGAAACACGCGTGCAATATCCATCGGGGAGATCCCTCGACGTTCCTCGTCGCGGTGCTCGTCGTCATCGACGGTTCTCCAAGTGGAATCGATATACACGGTCCATTGAATCCCTCGGCCCGGTTAGGTCCTTTTATGTAACCACCGCTAGGACGTTGGGAAAACAGAAAGGAAAGTGCAGCGTGTGGGAATCCAGCCACGTTACCGTATCTTACTTAACCTTTTCGCGCGCAATTTACTGGGAATCGCGAATCCTCGGCATCGAGGTACCAGGCGAGAGTACTCGATCATAATCATATACGGTGGCTCACGAAAGTATTCGGACACTCTTTAACACTAGAACTACCAAACCAGTCATTTTGGCTGGTCCCTAGTTTTTTCTTTCGCAATTATTGAAGTTATAAAAATATTTTCATCAGAAATTTTCGGATGTACTCCTTTAATGACGTATACCCTTGCAATAAGAATTCTATGAAGTTTTAATAGGTGCAGTGTCGTTATTATTACAAAGCAATGTATATCGTTGGATTCATTGTTCAGTAGTTCTAGTGTTAAATCTACATAACTTTTTAAAAATTGAACCAAAAACGACTTGACTTTTCTGGAGTAACCAGAAGCATCGATTTACTAAATGATATGCAAAAATAATTTTGAAATAATTCTAATTGGTAGAAATTACATGGGAAAGTAGAAAAGACATTTTTTAAAACATTTTTATTTCAACTCGTAACGAAAATTTCACCATTTTCGATGGCACGTAGCTCGTGTGTATGTCGATCGATTTCAATGAATTTTTCTGCATCTGTATAACTGTCATAAATCTACCAGATGCGTCTTTAAAATTTTTAGTACGTGGCTCAAATAAAAAATATTTAAGAAGTTCTTTCTTTATTGGTTATGTAATTTATACCAATTCCAATATTTACAAAATTCATTTTGCATATCATTTATTAAATCGATGCAACTAATTGCTCAAGAAAAGTCCAGACGTTTGGTCCAATCTTAAAAAAGTTATTTAAGTTTGAAGAGTGTCCGAATACTTTTGTGAGCCACTGTATATTCCATCGAAAAGTCATTTGACGTTTATTCGACTCGTATCGTCGGCGTTGAATTTTGCAATTGAAATTTCCATTGTATTTGGCAATTAAAGCAAATCATTTTTGCAATCTGTCGATTTTTCGAAGAATACTCGTTTTCTTTTGTATCAATAGTTTATTACAGAAAATGTTATGAACATTACTTGAGACTAAGACGCCACTAAAAATTGCCACATTATTATTTAATACTAAACCTACCACAGTGAATCAAATGACACTTTTTAGATTCCCTGTTTTACTATTATTATAGTTAAAAATTGCCTTTATGGCAATATGAGTCGGATTGGGTAGATTTCTTTATTCAAACATATATTCTAATAAAAATCCCAGAAACTCTAAATAAATAATATCTTGTCATTTCTATAAGATAATATATACTAGTCGATTTTAATGCTCGGTAGGTTTACTGTTCAACAACTTTTACATCGTTAGGCTTACAGTTAAGAAATCGATAAAAATTTCAAGTACGAGTAATAGTGATTAATTTTCATATGCAAGACAGGAAATAAACTACGTACAACGAAGTTATTGTAAGTATCAATATCGTTTCATTTTCGAATGGAATTTCTTCGTGTGCAAAGGGTTAAATGCACCACGTAATAATAATTCTTTAGCAACGCCGAATCAAACGCGAACACGTCGCAAAATCTTTTCTAGGTCCGCATGATTTAGTCTTTCAGTAATAAATTCCTAAAAGTGACCTACTTCTGCACGATTCCCAGTCTCCCCCCGAGGGCCCGTAGACAACGAATACTTTCGTCCTCGAAATCCAGCAAGAATAATGAAGAATCGCATAGTCGTCAGGACATTCATTGAACCCGGTGGTCTTCGGCATGCAGGATTCTGTTGCTATACGAGTTGCTTTTCGAGTCGGTGTTCGAAAGCGGGCTAATAAAAAGAAGGTCAGCAAGCATTTCCCGGGCGAATCCTTTCCGCCCGTTAGAAAGGGGGACAGCAGCGAGAAGAAGAGGAGAGGCCTCGGGACAGACTCTGGTACTAATTTGCTGGTATTCAGACGACAGCCGGCAGGAAACGGTAGCAATTTTTCCACGAGACAAAACCATCGCACCGCAACGGAGAAATAAAAGAGACGCGTCGTTGCTCTGGGCGTAGCTGTTCGTTTATCCGAACCTCGTTTATACCAGTCTATGATGCACCGAGCTTGACCGAGCCTCTACTATACGAACTATACACCGACGCGCAGTTATACGAAAGCAACTGCGAACGGTATCGGATGTACCACGAAATCGATTATTCCATATCGGTGTTTGGTAAATTCGTATCGCCCTCCAACTGTCCGTCACTTTCAAGAATTACGGCAATAATGAAATTTAATCAAAACTGCAACTAGAACGAACACGTCAAGCCTCGCACTGCTGTATAGTTCTGCTGAACTCAATTTATAATTTAGATGAATCTATCGGGAGGCTCTTATAATGCTATCACACTTCGGTTAACTCTTCGAGTGTTCCACCTTTTTAACACTAGAACTACCGAACAATAAGTCCAACAATATACATTGCTTTGTAATATAACGAGACTGCATCTATTAAAACTTCATAGAATTCCTATTGTAAAATATACGTCATCAAAACATTTTTATAACTTCAATAATTGCGAAATAAAAAACTAGGGACCAGTCAAAATGACTGGTTTGGTAGTTCTAGTGTTAATGTGCGAAATATGCACGGTAAAATATTTTTTGACTCAGAGAAAACGGGCCTTTTTATTTTCGAAAATTCCGTGCCTCGAAGGGTTAACGCACTGCTAGAATGTAATACATACAAATGGAATTCGTGTAAGCATAGTTCTACTGGAAATGTTTTAAATCGTTTCTGATTGTTTCTTGAACAATTATTGTAGTTAGAAGAATGTTCACACGGAAACTGTTTAAACGAACGTTTTCATTGCAGCAGATATTGACACAAAAGTAGTACGAAATTTGAATAATTGTCTTGTCGTTGTTATAAAGCAATGTAGGTTAGTCTACGTTTACAGTTTGATAGTTCTAATATGAAAAGTAAAAATACTTTCCTTCTTCTGAATAGCCTAATGAACTTACCCTATTACATTTTCTTCTAAACCGTTTGCTGGCCAACAAGAAATCTGTCGTTAATTTATGCTTTTACTAGAACCTCTTAGGCACGGTTCAATTTTATGCGAGGCAGTTTCTCTGTACGGCAGAGAACATTGGAATGAAGTTTCTTGTAACTAAATTATAATTCTTCTTAAAGATATGATGCATATACTTTAACTTTAATAATTTTGGAATGAGGTTTTTAATAACTAAATTGTAATTTTCCTAAAAGATATGATGCACATATTTTAACATTAATAATTTACTGTAATAATTAATAATAGAATTGAGTGTGCACAAGCCACTAAAATGGCGCATCGTGGTTAAGAGGTTAAACCAAAATGAAATTCAATTTAGTTAGACAAGCGTATATTAAATACAAATTTTCTCTCTTCTATGAAATTATGAACAACAAATAAATCCGAATGACTGTGACTATAAAATAAATCATAGTGTAAAGGGTTAAAACTATCAAGCCTTTCAACGGTTTCGAGAATTTCTGACGTCGGTAAATATCGAATTGGTTCGAAACTCTGCGATACTTCATATGTTTGAAAAGATTAAAGATAAAATATTAAAATGCCCATTACTATCGACGACCCGAAGTTACGGCACCACGCGACACGTGGAGAACGATAAGAGTTTTATCGAAGGATCTGGCCAAGGAGTGGTGAAGGTGACCAACCTTCTGGAAAAGAGACCCTTGCTCCGAATACTTCCGAAGAATGGCATCAAAATAAATCTCTAACATCTAACATCTGCCGGTTTAATTGATTTTGCATGACGTCTCTCTAAATATTATGATTGAATTCTTGGAATCGTTGGATTCTGAGGAAGGAGGAACAGAACTGCGGACGTTGTACGACCTCGTTCACACGGCCGGTATATAATGCGGCAAAATAATTGCACGGTGGGAGTGATACACGGAAAACCGCGCACCTACTTTCCGCGTAAAAAAAACCGGCGAACAATATATCGCAGCAACGGCGTGTGCTCGCACTTACATCACCTTCGGCCGCGGCAATTGCCACGCGCGTCCGTGGAAATTCATGCTCGTTTCACCGTTTGCAGCAACCGTTTTGCTCGTTTCCTTTGAGAACCTTTCCGCGAAATCAAGAACAATCCTGCGCGACAAGAGAGCAAATGATAATTCCTTTTATACGGCAAGGAAACCGAAGACAGTCGAATTCTACAACCGAAAAGTACACGAGACTGAAACGCAATTTTCTGTCCGCCATTTTAAAATTATCCATAGGTCCCATAATATTATTTTATCGCACTGGATTCTGATGTAGCACATTGTACTTTATTTGTTCGAGTACATTTAGTAATTTATATTAGGTAAATCGGAAAGTTCCGTCCGTTTTTTTACAAAAAGTATAGCTTTATTCATGAAAGAAAATGAAAAAGTACGTTAATCAAAATATTGTCCATCGTTAGCGATGACTTTTTTCCATCTTTCGGGCAGCAAGAGAATTCCGCGTCGAAAGAATGATTCATCTTTGGAGGTTATCCAGGAGGAGATCCATTTTTCGAGATCTTCGTACGAATTAAATCGTTCTTCAGCAAGTGCGTGTACCATCGACCGAAACAAGTGGTAGTCAGATGGGGCACAGTCTGGTGAATAAGCCGCATGTGGTAGCACTTCCCAGCGAAGTGCTTCTATCGTTTCCTTGACAATTTTTGAGACGCGAGGCCGAGCATTGTCGTGCAGCAAAATCACCTTACGCTGTCTCGTTTCATATTGTGGTCGTTTTTCGTGCAATGCTCGACTCAAACGGATAATTTGTTGTCGGTAGAGATCTCCTGTGACTGTTTGACCAGTTTTTAGCAGTTCATAGTATACCACACCTTCCTCATCCCACCATATGCAGAGTAAAGCCTTTTTTCCGTGGATATTCCGCTTTGGCGTCGATGTTGAGGGTTGGCCAGGATCACAAATGGTTTTTCGACGTTTAGGATTGTCAAAATAAATCCATTTTTCATCCCCAGTGATGAGACGATGGAGAAACCCCTTTCTTTGTTGCCTAGCAAGCAAAATTTCGCAGATGGTTTTCCGCCTTTCAATGTCTCTTGGCTTGAGTTCATATGGGACCCACTTTCCTTCCTTGTAGACCTTCCCTAAGGCTTTTAAACGGTCGGAAATGACAGATTGAGCACAATTTAACGCTTCTGCAATTTGTTTTTGCGTTTGACATGGATCTTCATCCACCAATGTCTGCAATTCTTCGTCTTCGAATACTCGTGGCCGTCCAGAACGCTCTTTGTCCTCCAAAGAAAAATCACCATTTTTAAAACGTCGAAACCACTCTCTACATGTTTTATCGGAAACAGCATTATCGCCATAAACGTCTACAATCATTCGATGAGCTTCAGCTGCCGTTTTCTTCCAATTGAAACAAAAGACTAACACTTTGCGCAAATGACGCTTATTCGGCTCAAATTCCGACATCTTCAATGTAGAAAAAAACGAAGTTATTGATGCAAGCGTAAATTGTTGTGTACTGAGTTTTATTAACAGATGTTCAAACTAAAAAGTTAGCCTTACTTTAGAGGTTATAGTTACCCACAGTTCGAGCTACGGCTACTCGACGCTAGATGGACAGAACTTTCCGATTGACCTAATATAATGATCGGAAGTAAGCTAAGTATTTTAGAGCGTCTAGAAACGTAGAAGAAATGTATTTTTATCTGCGGAATGTACAAAGATTGTTTTTGTTGGACGAGTGAATATCGTAAGGCTCTCAGAAATTTTTACTGAATTTTTCGGATCACTAATAACGAACTTAAGAATTTCTAAAAGACTCGGAATGCTTGATATTTGTATAGTGTGTCTACAATAATTTACTAATTGTTGAACATTTATCGCAGATGGGATAGAATTTCGTGGAAAACAGAATAGATGAAAAATCCATGTTTTACATGGTCAAACGACGATCTATAAACATCGTTTAACGCCCACGATTTTACACACGAATAAAAGAGACGATATGGCAAACGTGCGTCTTCCTAATGTCATTCATTTAAAATTTTAATGATTCTATCAATTTCTAAACCAACGATCACTTCTACATATCGATTTGGTGCATCAATTTTTCCACAGATTTTTCGCTTCAGTTTTCCGTAGAAATCGTCTTCGGTAAAAATATTGTTCCTCGATTCTAACAATTTCTAAACCAACGATCACTGCTACGTGTCGATTTGGTGTAGAAATTTTTCCACAGATTTTTCACTTCGGTTTTCTAACAATTCGACACTATCGTCTGTATTTTGTAGCATCGTCCAACGATTCGTTAGCGATTGAACTGTAGTTGCTTTTTTTCGAGGGACGCTGCACAATTGGCGTGAAGAGAAATGAAGAACGTTTTAACGAGAACGCTGACCTTGGCAAGTCAATTCAATCCACGTACATTGGCTCGGTACACTTTGCAACACTTTCTTCCTCGCATTACGAATGCTGAAAAGTGAAATAAGAGAGCCGGGCATCGATCACACGATACCTGAACTAACGATACTCCTTAAAACACGACCACGATGTATACCTGCGAATGCAGGGCGTATAATGGACGCGCGCGGTTCGGCTTCGATTCAAATGAATGTGATTCCGCACAATTATACTCGGTTATTGCGCTCGACTTTCTAATCGAGAATTTTTCCTTTCGTTTTTCACGCGTTGCCCCGTTCGAAAGAGAAAGACGCGTTCCTCGAATGATCCCGTTTAATCGCTCAACATTTTCCCTCGAGTGCGTGCGATGCAGGTGTAATCATACGTACTACAAACACGCCGCGGGAAAGGTGTGACCATTACTCCAATAAACACTGTGGGTTTCTTCATTTGATGACATAAACGATTTGAAAGTCTGCCGGGTCTAATGGAGTTCGCGGTATTCTGATCTATTAAGACATTAAACGCCTATTTGAATAATCCCGTTGCGTTTTTCATTGCTGTCAGCAAAGAAAACGCATGTTGCACGATGCTTCGTTAAGTTTGCAGTGCCAGGAGGAATGCAATTATTGGACGACGGATTTTATGTGTTCATGAATAAAATAAATAGTTGTAAACGAAAACAGCAAAAATATTAGAAGAATTTAAGATGTTGACTGCCAACTACGAGTTATCTCTTTCTAGGCAATAACGCAAACTACGAGGTATTTCTTCGGGGCACGGTGGTATTAAAAGTGACCCGCCTTTTTAATGCGGGAATATACACGGTGGAATATTTTCTGATCATGAACTTTCTTATTTTCTAAAATTTCGTACCTCAAAGAGTTATCGTCGGTGTCGTTGTTTGTTAACCCTTTGCACTCCAAGCAATTTTAATTTCAAAATTGAGACATATTTTTTGCATAGAATAGTTACGTTGTCGATGGTTCATTTCCTTCCGTGCATATAAAATTTGTTACCATTATTCGTACGCACGACGTTTCAATTTTTATCGATTTTCTAAATGCAAACATTGCAACATAATAGTTGGCATGAATAATATTATGGCAATTTTTAGTGTCTCCTCAGCCATTGGAGCGTTAAGGGTTAAAATGACGAAATGTTTCTTGACAAATTGTATTTCTTGTCGCTCAGACAATATTTCAGTATAATAATTAAGAAAACGTAATTACAAGCTACAGCTTAGATTTGAATCACTGTACGAGGTCTTTATAAATAAGCGATAAATATATTATAACAGTGTTATCATAGTCCGAGTAGTTCGAGTCAATCACGGTGACTCCGCGGCACCGCTAAAAATCGCCACACAATTATTTAAAATAATTTTTACATCGTTATGTCTATACTTAAAAAAATTGGTAAAAATTTAACTGTCGTAGGAGCGAATAACATTAAAAACTCCATACACCCAAAGAAACATAAATTAACTCTCTATGGGCCCGTGTAACTTTCAGGTCACATTTTAATTTATCGACATTTTACCAAATAATTATAGCTTTTTTCATGAGATGGCGCATAAATCTTAATTCTATAACGTTGCCAAGACAACCAATATTAATATTTATGACCGTTGCTAGGCTCATCAACCTGAAATAATAAAATAAATGTTGTGCAAACTGTCTACAGTAAAAATAAGCGAAACCATTTGATCCAATTGATATTATTTGTGCTTTTGTCAGTGATTACCAAACGAAAAATAGTGCACATAATAGCTCTGGGTTCGTATATCAATAACAATCTATTTGCATTTCAATTTTTAATTTGTTACTGTTTTTTTATGATACAGTTTTGTAACTTTGAGGTTACAGTGGGCTATTATGGCAGATTTCGGTACATTTAGGATAAAGCTGGTGCTTTCTCCTGTTTTCAGATTTATACATCATATATCCAAAATATGAATGCAAAATCAGATATAAATAACAGAGGAATTAGAATTAGACGCATTAGCGGTAATAGATCCGATGATTCCTTATTAGATTCCGAGTCCGATGAAGATGTAATAGTATTTCCCCGACGACGGATAAATGTCATTGACAGTGACGAAGAATTTAGTACTCGATCCTCGTTAGATGAGGACGATGCAGGACTACAAAGAATTATTTGGCAACCACTATCCCAGACGAATAATAATAGTTGTTATCGCCCTTGGAAAGGAGATTGCACTAATGTCCCCGAAGCACCCCATCCTCCTGTGACCTATTTTCGAAAACTATTTGACAAGGAAATTATTCGCAATATAGTTGACTATACCAATATGTATGCACTGCAATGTGATCCAACAAAGAGATTTCAAAAATAAAATGTTTGACGTCAAGTGCAAATTGTTTTATGGAATTTCACGCTTAAGCTTTTATGCACAGAAGTGCAAACTTTATAAGCCGTTGTTACCTGAAAGTGAATATATTGCAATATTGTGAATATATTGCAATAAAATTGTTTAAACGGAAAAACTTTTTTTCAGTTGCATATATAGGTTTATAATTTCTGATTTTTCGTTCCCCCAATTTTTTTTGGATTAAAAACAAAAATATTTGGATTGGTCTTGGATTAAAACGGTTTCGACAGCGACAGGTGGATTTAATTTTGTGCGAAAAAATTCCGTGAAGAATTGACTGCAATTTTTGGCCAGAAGACGAAGAGCTTGAGTGTGACGTCAATCGGTGAATAAAACAATGGTAAAAACAGGAGACTCGCCAAGGAAATCGCATGACCGCGCAGAGCCACGTTCTGTCGCAACAGAAGGCAGAAAATAAAAGCTGTTCAGGGAACAGATCGCTATACATAGACTAGTATAGACGACGCGTATAGAGCCGACTCTCGACGTGTCGCGAGGATAAATAACGAACCTATTGATTATTCGTCCCGGAACACTGTGGATTTTCTTTACTTTTTTTTTCTGCCGCGGCGTGATCATTATTTTCTCTTCTCTTTTTTGCCCCCCGAGACGGAACACCGAGTATAGTTTAAACGGTTCTTGCGTAGGTCGAAAAATACAGCGTGTGCCCTGTTTGTTCCTTGAATAACCGGGCACGGTTATTATTGCGCGTGTACGCGTATGCATGCCGGGATAGTTATTTATCGGAATGAAACGCGGGAGAGCCGATTGTCAACCGATGACATTTAATCGAAACCGTACGCGCTCGATACATAATTTCGCGGTCTAACGTTAACACCCACGAGACCGCTCATGGAAACCTCGCAACGGTAATTACCGATACACCTCTTTTCTGTCTTAAACTATTCACCGTGACGTAACACCACAATTTTCAGTCGTTCTTCCATTTGTGTGTATTCGTCGAGTACGCGCGTTAACATCGACGACGATTGTGTCGGTTGGTTGCAAGGTGTTTCGCGAATCGTGGGCGACTCCGTGCGCAGTAATACGTCCAAGAACAAACAGAATTGTTCCGTTCCATACGACAATTCGTTTTATAGAACGTCAAGCTTAACACTAGAACGAAGACACGAGTCCAAATGACTACCGACTTCTTATTTCACAATTATTGAAATTATAAGAATGCTACCACGAAAAGTTTTTACAGAAACTTTTCCGTTCACATATATATTAATATCGAAATTTGCAAACTATGAATAATTGCAACTTTGTTATTATTATTAAGCGGTGGTTCTAGCATTGAAAGTACTCTTTCAATTGTTACCATCGAACATCAATCACTGCCGAAATTAACCAGATTG
>CM052089.1:14294783-14360790 GCA_028453745.1 Agapostemon virescens
TAGAGATTCGAAGGGTCAGTGCAACAAGGTCTGCGTCGAAGTTCCAAAGTGCCAGTTACGCAAATGATTCGCGAAGAATCATTTCTAACAATAAGAATCGGTGCCGGTTCACCAGAAACATTTCCGTGCGGAAGGATCATCAATATTAAATTCGTACTAAATTTAGAATCATTAGAATGCCGCAAAGCTACACCTGCGATGTATACACGCATTTGTTTTACATAAATAAGACGGCCACCGATTAATTATATATGTAATATACTCGTCCAGCGTTGATTATACACATTTGTTCTGACGCTGAATCGGTTCGACAGCGTTAAGCTGCGTTTTTAGGCGAATCCCGATTTAACCAGCTGTTGTGCTCGCGTTGACTCGTTCGAATCACGGAAACGATAATCATCAGACGTTCAAAGTTGCCTTAATTGGACTCGAATCGACCGAATCGTAGAAACACGCGAATCAAGCATCAAAAAAGGGGACGACGTTGGAAAAACGTGGTTCTAGGCCTTCTCGACCTTTGAGGAACTTCTGCCTATGCCAAGATCATTCGCGGAATTGGATTTAAATAGAAAATGTGGAAGAGTGTAGAAACCTACTCATGGAAGCCTAATGACTATTTGGAAGTAGCTATAAAACGGTGGAAACTATAAATAGCACGGAACTCCAAAGACTATGAAAAGTGTATGATAGGGGTTGAAAGGGCCATTTGTAGAATTTGAATGAAAATGCTAAAAAGGTCCTAGGAACCTGCTAATGAAATCGTAAATTCTATTTAGAAGCAGCTATTAAACGATGGAAACTATAAATAGCGTAGAACTTTGAGAACTATGAAAAATTACTGAGAGGGGTTGAAAGAGCCATTTGTAGAATTCGATTGAAAATGCTAAACAGAACCTAGGGATCTGCTGATGGAATCCTCATATCTATTTTAAAAGAACTATTAAACGGTGGAAATTGTAAATAGCACAGAGCTTCGAAGATTATAAAACGTGTCCGATAGGGGTTGAAAGCATCATTTGTGGAATTCGAATAAAATTGCTAAAAAGGTCTTAGGAACCTGCTAATGAACCCCTAATGTCTATTTGGAAGCAGCTATAAAACGGTGGAAACTATAAATAGCGTAGAGTTTCGAAGACTACGAAAAGTGTCTGATAGGGGTTGAAAGCGTTATTTGTAGAATTCGAATAAAATTGCTAAAAAGGTCTTAGGAACCTGCTAATGAACCCCTAATGTCTATTTGGAAGCAGCTATAAAACGGTGGAAACTATAAATAGCGTAGAGCTTCGAAGACTACGAAATGTGTCTGATAGGGGTTGAAAGCGTTATTTGTAGGACTCGAACCAAAATGCTAAAGAGAGTCTAGGGTTCTGCCGATGGAATCCTCATATCTATTTTAAAGCAGCTATTAAACGGTGGAAACTATAAATTGCGTAGAGCCTCGAAAACTACGAAAAGCGTCTGATAGGGGTTGAAAGCGTTATTTGTAGGATTCGAATAAAATGTCTAAAAAGGATTTAGGGACCAACCGACGAGACCCTAACGTCTATTTTAAAGCAACGATTAAACGGTGGAAACTATAAATGACGGCAGGGTCGGGTGAAGATGGTGAAAAGTAACTAATAGGGGTGAAAAGTTGTCGGGGAAGCCTAAAATAGGAATGGAACGTATATAAGCGTGGCTAAAAGGTTCCGAAGTAACCTGAGATGGTCCAGGGGACCCGAGAAAATAAGCGGTCGGCCACGATGACAGAAAATGCGACCACCTCGGTCGAAAACCAGAAAAAAAATCAAGATTTTGTCTCTGGAGATTCTAGTCGCACCCATCTATCAAAAGGGACGACTAACTTTATATTCCGTGATAAAAATCCACTGAGTTCGAGTTTACCAGTTGATTTACTGGATAGTGAATTTTAAGCAAATTAAAATTCAGTGCAAACATATAACGAAAGATTTATGATAATAGAAAATACGTTCAAGAATTACATTTGGAAAATTAATCTCTTCTAGTGTCAGACCATTTCCGTCCTAAATTCCGCGTCTCTACGCGATGCTACCTCTTGCGGACTTACAGAATCGCGCTTACGAGAGTATTTCCTCCAACGAAACGCGATGAACAGCGAATAAAGTCGCCTAACGCTCGCGTAATAATCGCGATTGCGTTTTACGTAGCTCCAAGGTCTAGCAAGTGAAAAAACGTAGTCGCGAATCCGAGCACGTAAGCGTTCGCAGGACGCTTAAAACGAAGTATACGATCGTATGCGAATTACATGTAACCGTAATTACGAGAGAGAAGTGGGCAGGGGGGGGGGCAAAAATAAAAAACGTAACGAGGAAAATGATTCGATGAGTCGACGCTCGACTTTTCATAGATCTTCGTCACGAAGATTTTCGAATCGCTTAATCGCGCGACTTAATGCCCTCGAATTGAGAAACGTTTTCCCCGTACACACGTCAACCAGACTGCGCGAAGATCGACACAATTTACGATCCATTTAAATGTCTCCCGATCGCGTATCTTTCCACTAAATCGCGGCAATGTTTTGATACACGAGCTTGTATCTCTGCGCGAGTTGTACAACCGTTTCCTACCTTGAACCATTGACGCTTCTTGTAAAACGCCATGAATGTCATGAAAGTAATTTACATGTATACGCAGCGTGTTTACAGTGCTTTTAGCGCGAATGTAAAAGCGACCTAGAACAGCGATGGATTTAAATTGCAAATAACGAGCTCCCAATTAGAATTTCTTGTTCAAAAATACAGAAGAACGTTCGCGTTCAACGCATCTCCGCGTTTCGACCCGCGGGAGTTCTTTTCTCACCGCGATACAATTTACATCATGCCGGATTTCATTGAATTATGAATATGGAAATTTGTTCGAGGATCTGCGGCTTCTTTTAATCCCTTACAACAACGAGTCATATTCGTGATCAAGATTTCGACTGGATCTTCTAAACATGTATTTCCTTAATTTTCTTTAAACGGAAATAGCATTTTATTTAATTGTTAAATAAATTTGTCTTTTCGTTTCGTCGTTCTGCCGAGTACAAAGAAAGTCTAGTCACTGTTGTTGTAAAATAAGTCGTAGGCCAAGGGGTTAATCACAAGGAAAACACATCGGCGAGTCGTTTTGACGCTAAAATAAAATTGCAATTTAATCTCTTTATTCGATCGTTTCTCGCAGGCACGTCTCTCTGTGTTATAATAATAGAAGAATATAAAACTGGTCGTGAGACCGCGGCAGATTCGGTGTTAATCATCTTTGGCATTCGGCACCGTGGCACAATTCCAAATTTAATTGGGTAAGACGAAAGGGGAGAAAGAAGCAAATAAATGAAGAATCGCGCGATTACCAAGGACCACAATCTGTCGACGCAGCTAAAGCAAGATAATCGGATCCCGTTCGTTCATTTCGAAGAAACGAAAATTCCGATACCGATACGGAAGTCGTTGAACCGCGAGATTTATTAAAATGCGAATACAGAGGGGGTGAAAGAGGGGGCGTTTTCGAGCACGCATTTCGACGTTTACGATGGTGCACGGAGACGGTGGTATCGCAAACCCGTTCCGTAAAATAAGAGTAGAAGGAGAAAGGAAAAATACACATACAGGCCAGAGAATAATATTTACGAAACGAGGAAGCACGGATCGAGGGTGCGCGCGTTTACGCGAACACGAAACCTCGCACGTGTGCGAGACTCGAAAGTCATTTCCATTTATTCTAACATTTCTCAAACCGTATCTCATCCTCCGCTTCGAAAGAGTTAAAATTGAACCGATGCAGCCTTGTTCAACGCTGAATCTACCGAGCATTAAAATTGACTGGCGTGCATTGTCTTATGAAAATAACAAGATGTAATTTATTTAGAACTCCTATAGTTTTCATTACAATACACAATTGAGTAAAGGAATCTATCGATTGATTCCTACGAAGGCAATTTTATAATTTTAATAATAGTAAAACAGAAAATTTAAAAAGAGACATTTGACTCACCGTGGTAGGTTTGGCGTTAGCAACCTTTTTGATCTCGTTATTAGACAATATAAGAAACTCAGAAATATAACCATCCCATGTAGGAATATATTAGGTCTACCGGAAAGTTCTGTCTGTTTTTGGAATAAAACAAAATACAAATTTTTATTACCGTCAATAAACCTTATTAAATAATGTAATTGCCATTATTATTAATGATTTCTTGCCAGCGTGAGGGCAATTTGTATATCCCATTTTCAAAAAATGTTTTATATCTTCTTCATTTTTTAATTTTTTGCCCCTCAAAAAATTTTATAAGGACAAAAACAAGTGATAGTCGGAGGGTGCTAAGTCCGGGGAATATGGTGGATGCGACAGAATTTCCCAGCCTAGTTCTGCAATTTTTTGACGAGTCCCCAAAGCAGCATGTTCTTTGCTTTTATTTCAGTTAATTTACTGAAATTAATTAATTAATTAAAAAACCTTATTTTAGTTAATTTGCTACGTCAGTATGTATACATTAAGTGATAAAAATAGAGACGCACACATGCGCCAAATAAACATGTGCTTACGTGTCGAGACTTGTTGTGATAGAAACGGAGAGAACTTTCCGGTAGACCTAATAAAATGCTATAATTTGTGGAATTTATAGTTGATGAGTAGATTGCGGATGTTATGCATCTATAGCAATAATTAATAGATTAGTGCTGCAGTCGACATACTGAGATGACTAATAGTGCTAATACATTTTCATTTAACGTCTGTTTCTTGTGATCGATTTAAACAATTGCCGATTTCGCATAAAAATCCTGAATCCATTTGTGAGAGACATTGAAAGGAAGTGTTTTGTACAAAATTGAAATTTATCTTTCGAAGTTTGAAAAGGCTGGATGAAAAGACAATACATATAATCTTATCATTTTCGGAGTCCGAAACCAACAGGGGGTGAGCAAGGGTTGACGTCCCTTTTCAACGGGCTGTTGTCCTTTAAATTTAATGCACTTTCTCACAGATATTAAAGCGCGCACTTTCGTTCAGAAGTTCACGGAACTTTGCATTTCTCCAAAAGATCGCTAGAGGCAGGAAATTCGAACCGCCTGCGTTTTAATCTCGCGGAAAACTCAGGATTTGAAAGTTCCGTCGCTATTTACCGCTCCCGGATATAGAGAAATGACTTTGGAACTGCTTTGGATGCGAGCGTAGTTATTACGGCGGTCTTTTCCTTTTTATCCATGAACAATATCGGCATCTGAAGCTCCTGTTATTAGCGTAATCGTTGCTATGCTCTTCAAGGGCGAGTCTTTCGATGCTGTTGCAAAATAATTGGTTCGAGATGATGTTGTGCGAAGGTAATATGCAGATGAAAAAAAGTCTACGCTATCTTTACACACGAAACCATCTTCAATTAAGTGGTTGGATACCAACTTCGTAATCTCCCACAAAAACAACGACAGTGACGGATGCTATTTTAATAATTTAAACTTGATCGCCTTCTCTGAGACATAATTGACGCTATAATTCAAAGTAATTCGTACAATTCTGAACATGTTTACCTTCAATAAATCGCTAAAGCGCTATGTTAAATTGTTCATAGAATAAAATATCACTAAATCAATTTTTTCATTCTCAAAATGTACTTTAGAAAATTATATTTACTATTTATTTCCATTTGATTTCCCTTCGATATAAGATCTTTTCTTATAATTCACTTTCTCCTTTCATTCTTTCACGTTTGTAGTTCGCCGAAGTGTTAAAATAACTGATAAATCGAAAAATAAAATGCGCAACGAATTCTTTCATTCGACTGTGTCGCTATAAAAGCGAACATCTAAAAGTATTCATCGAATAAAGAACTTCGTCGAAACAATGTTACGCGATTCAAACCCATTAAATAGTTATTCGATCGTAAAACACTCGAAAAGTACAGCGAACAGAAGAGCAAACACATCGAGGAAAGATTTTAATGGCCGATCGGTTACACTTTGCGCAGTCCAAATACGCGAGAGCGTGTAAACTGTAAAAAAAAAAGTTTGAAAATGCTAATGTACACACAGGAGGGGAAAAAACAGCGAACATTGAGCTAGGCGAAATGAAAATAAACTGTACAGATACGTTGCCGATGCCTTCGAAGAAGTTGACACGGTGATCCTCAACCCGTGAACACCCGTATTATTTATTTATTATTCCGGAGAACTTTATCGCGCTGCCAGAGAATACATAGTAATTAGCGTGTACATAAATGTTTCATGACGCTCGCATACAGAAATCGAATGCAGGCCGGAGGCATTACGTGCACGCATAATGAGGGATTAATAAAAATGATTTCGAGCGATTTGTTCCGCCACAAAGGTCGCTGCGTTTTAATTGAATACAATTTCAGCTGTTGCTATCTAGGTGGTGCGCGAGCGAAATTAATGGAGAAAATTGTCGGGAAATAATCGGTTAATTAACTACCGGATATCGAACCGTATTTTACAATTTTATAATTTATTACGCGTCGGACCATTTACTGCATTTGCCAATTTTTAAAAATATATTTTTGGTGACGCTTCCTGCAGAGACGCGAGTCTTTCTGTTGATTTTATTGTAAGAGCGATTAATTTGATTTAATCGCCACAAGCTGGGAAATTCAATGACGATTTTGATACTCCGGGTTGAAATAGACTTGGGCGCCGCAGGCGGAGGGTTAAAAATCGTCCTGTTAAACGCAGTTCCCCCCCACGCAGGTCCACAAACTATATCCCCTTGACCGTGAGCTATTATTTCAAGTGAGGCACGTCGATATCATTTTATTTTAGACCAGGCCACTTGGCACAATGCGTTATTGTGCGATACTACTCTAATCGTGGGGCACGAGCACTCAGAAACGTTTACATTATCCCCGAAACCTGGTGCGATTACGCGTGCAAATTCGGCGAATCGAAATTTGCATATCCAAATCCATTTATTGATCGAAGGTTTATTATTCGAGTGGGCTTTCCAAATCAATTTTAAGAATGCCAATTGATTGGAGGAAGTTAATTGTTTTACAATTTCATGCAATAAAAAATTTTCTACAAATTTGAATTTTTTAATAGTTGTAGCAACAGATACGGATTAAATGAATTGCCTATATGTAATCTGAGATAATTTCGTAAAACATGATTGTACGACAATAATTTTGGACTCGTTTCAAACCTAGAAGTCTATATTTTCGTAATCCGTCGTTCGTTTAATTCTAAAAAAATTTCTCATGACATTCGAACGTCACTGCAAACTATAAAAAATTTATTTCGTGACTGAAACCACTATGGATTGACAACAACACTCTAAAGATTGGCACAGACTATTCTTAGTCGCCTTATCGAACTTTGACTGGAGGTGTGCCGCCAACTTTACAGAAACGTAAGTTACACCATGAGGATTTTGTGCGATCAATGTTATTGCTCGTTGCTGTTCCATGAAACAGTGAAAAAGAAATCGTAAATCAATTTTTAAGGAACCGTTGTAAACAGGAACATTCAACCTTCAAACCTGTGGCAGTTGCATTCAAGAAAACAATATTTGAAAATTTTTACAGTCGATTTGCAGATTTTCTAAAAAAAAAAGTGGGACTAGTTCCCTGTCCGCTGCACAAAGTAAAACTATTTGAAAATGAACATTGCTTTGCGAAAGCAGAGACGCCAAGTTTTAATACGAGTTGGGGTTTGCAGTTATACAATTCGTTACGAAATGATCACAATTTAGATATTGACAATTTCGTCGGGAATCAGAAATGCAGCATACATAAAATTTCGAAAACGATCGTAAGCGCGTGTGATCGAAGCCGCGAAGAAGGTTCAAGTGAAACCACACGGCTTCTGAGACTCTCTCATCGGAGCTCTGCTGATCCATTCTATTCTATTTCGATTCGAACGGGCTCAGAAATCTCTCAGCTTCCTTCGTGGCCATATTTGCGTCGAATCATCGGTCAAAGACCTGGGACGCGGCACGGTCCACATCGGAACGCCTCGGAACCGTGTGGCATAAATTAATTCAAGGCCGGTCGTAAGAAAAAACTGGGGACCGCAAAAAGAGAGGCAAATAGAGGCAAAGAGAGAAAAAGAGAGGGAATGGGACAGAGAAAGAAGGGACAAGAGTGGGCCACGTTTTCTTGAAGCATCCGGGCAACGGAGCGTTCCTTTGTTCCGCGCGAGGAAATCCAATTTCGCACGCGCTTTGCGCCGCCGTGTCGTCGATCAGCTGACCGACACCGAGCCAATTGAATTCAATAGCCGGGGAAAGATATCGACGATTGCAAAGTCCCGCTCTCTTACTCGGGAAAGCGAGATAGAAAAGAGTGGGAGAGAGAGAGAGAGAGAGAGAGAGAGAGAGAGAGAGAAAAAGATCCGCGCAATCATTCCTGCCACTCGATAGGTGATCTCTCTTCCTTGAACCACGAGGAGAATTAGAGGATCGGGATCAGCAGATCCTGGGAAATATTTCGGTGCAGTAATTGCCAATTTTCTGCCGTTTGAACTCGACGCGCTTGACAAATTGCGAGCTTTTGTTTAACCGAGCGTGCAGGCTTGTTGAAAGGTGATGTTTTCGTTTCGGTCACTCTTGGGACCCCGATGGTAACATTTGGGATTTCATAAATTGTCATACAAAGATTTCAGATAATATTCACTGTATTGTTAACTCTCATTTCGTTTTATGTTTTGTACCATTTAACGTTTGGAAGAAAGAAACAAATTTAAAAAACAATTTTAAATTATTTAAGAGTTGCTATAGCAAATAATATTTCTACGATCTTTGTTGAATGTCAGAATAGTTTGCACCGTATTTCATATTTTGGTGGCTCGAATTAGAAGCATATTTGCTTAGAAGAATACTTGTCGACGACCCTGTTTGCGATGCTTATCAGTATAGTGAGTAATAAAGGACTCGAAGTGACAGATCTACGTGCAAATAGATTTGCGGTCACAACTGGTCGTCTAACAGGACAAAAATGGTTTCGAAAGTCATCGACGCGTTCGGCTGGAGATGAAAGAACGCCATATCAAACGTGATCGAGAGCACGAGTATAATTAATTCGACAATGCACGATAATACGGTTCACTGACCCGCGATAACGTAATCGCCGAATGATCTCCGTCAGTGAAAGTACGTATTTGCGTTGGGTTTTGTATGCATCTGCCCAAAAATCTAGCTATCTAAAGCTCTAACATCTGTCGTGATATTCGCTCAAACAATAACCAGTCTCGTCGCTCGTACACCTCAAACAATTATGACAAAGTTCACTTCAAACATTGCTATGTTCGCGTAAGAGAAGAAACTTCTGTTAACGAGTCGTTACAAATCATTCAGATAAATCGTATCCTCGTTGTTGATCTCGAGGCAATGAAGTAGAGCTCGCTCATTCAATCTGTGTTTACATGGAACACGAAATTTAACATTATCTTCGCTTTTGTTTGCCGAATAAAGAATTCGAGTGGTCAATGAAGACGACGCCGAAGACATTGACGAAGCCTTCGATGACAAAGATAGATTCTTCTGTACATTATTATTATTGATGCTTTGCATATTTTTGGAACAGATATCTTTTTGACAGACTTCAAAAAGAAAGTCCTAGTTCCACATTCGAATCATTCAAATTTTATTAACAATGTTCTTAATATTTTTAAGCAGCAGGTACGTCACAAATATAATATTTATAGAAAGAAGCAACTGGGATAGCAATTTTTCCTGTGATAAAATGGTTTCTGTTCTTTATTTATTAGTTTATCATTGTTAAAGGTCACCGAGCATCTAAAGGCAGCAAACTTTGTTGTCCTTTATTTAAAAAAAAAGTTGTAAGTGTATTCAACACTTTGAGACACCAAACTACACTGTAACAAGTGTACCATTTAACTAGATAACCATTTAAAGTGGAAATCTGACTTTTACCCAAACTCAAATTAAAAATGGTTATCTGACGCAAAACCTACCACAGTGGGCGAAATGGTACTTTCCAGATTTTTCATTTCAATTATTAACTCTTTTAGTACCGGATTATCTCAAAATAAATTTATAAAACGTTACAAATGGTCTAGTTTCATTGCAAAAGAATTAAAAAAATTATTTCTGTATTTAACTCGTTAGAAAATAAGGTTCACTCTATAAAGGTTCGTCCCAAACCTTAGCAAATTCGTTAAATTGACCCGGTATTCTCAAACTGAAAGGGTGAAAACAATAAACCTGCCTTAATGGACAACAATTTACTACATTTCATTATTCAATCCAAATAAATTAAAAACCTTGCCATTTGGTTTAGTGGTTCGGACAGCAAACTGTTACTCCTTTATCCCACAAAACGGAAATTGCCACTAGTATTTTTACCATTTCCCGTCGGCGAGGCGCACAAAGCGCGGTACCATTTAAACGGGGAAACAATGGCGGCTGGGTTCTAACATTAACGCAAACCCGATATAAAATATATGGACAATGGGTCCGAATTCTGCGCAGGTACGTCACAGTTGATACCAACAATCGCGAATTAACAATGCTCCTGCAAATTCCAGTTCGCAGGGTGGCGATTCTTTGTGTTTCTCCGATAGCGGGCATTCAGGCAGCGTAGTGGCATTATCCCGGTCATGCGAGCCATTCTCAGGTCCCGCAGCTGTTCGCATCTGCAACCGGGTTTCCGCGAACGGAATCGTCTCGGTTCTGTCGGCCACGGTTCGCGTGTCGTATCGTCAGCTGACGACAAAACGTCACGTAAGCGGCTTCGACTATCGATAGAGCGTGAGAGAGCCAGGTCATCAGGTACTTAAAAGAGTGACCACTATGCCGGTCGCACGCCAGAGGGACAGAGAGAAAACGAGACCGAGGAAGAGAGACGGTGCCATCTTCGCCTTGAACACGTTTGCCGGGGACTATCGCTCGTCAACATTTATTGTCGCCGCACGACTCGCCGCTCGTTGCGTACGTTTTTCGCGTTTATCTCGATCGCAGAAATATTCATGATCCTCGTTTTTTCTTCTCGACGAGACCGTTGCGTTCGTGCCAGTTTTATTCGCTCCGGAGCACCGTTGTTGCCATTTTTGGCACAGTTCTGCACGGTTTAATCTGCGCGCGGACTTTCTTGCGCGTCCACTGCAACGACGCGCTTCTCATTTTACTCTCTTGCTAACGCTATAACTGCCAGTCTCGAGGATTCGATGCAAGCAAACTATCAGGTGTAAACGAAAGTGCGGTCGTTTCTGTTACTTACTAATTCGAGTTCCTTTATTTACGTTGCCCGTTGTTTCGCGAACGGCAAGCATATGCTTGCGGTGTCGGTAGACGTTAACGCGTATGCTTGTTCTCGATCACGGTTTGTAAAACATTATGTAGAAACGGCAGAACTTTCCTTTACACCTAGTAATTTCAGACTACCTAGAGCAACTGTACTCGCCTAATCGATGGATTTTTTTTAAGACAGTAGCTCGATAATCGTCTACGGTTAAGCTGTAAAATAGTCAGTGTAAAATGTATTTGTGCACCGTTTAAAAACGGATATAACATTTTTTAAATTTCGCCAAAAGGCTTGAATCTTTTTGAGACGTTCGCGAAGGATTAGCTTGCTAGTTAATGTGTACATAATTCTTTTGAAAATTGCTGTCGATCCGAATTGTCATGGAAAAAGTAAAAGTCACGATTTTTAACAAGTGAAACTTTGCACAATTTTTATCCCGACCGTAACTTCGAAAAGAAAAGTCATGCAACGCTAAATCGGAGCTAGTTTCAAAGCCTATGGTAAAAGCGTTTACATTCGTAAGCGACCTTTCGTTCTTGTGCGAATCGTTTTTGCTCGACACAGCAGAAGGCAAACAGAAAACACGTTCTGCCTCGAAAATACTGTAAATCTGAGAGTTTCTAAAAGCGTTGTAAAGTTTGTCATTAAATCTACCGTTGGTTCGAATACTAACCTTTTCCCTCGGCAAAGAGTCCCTAAAACTTGGCATACAATTTCTCCTGGCGGTTCGATGTAATATTAAAACAACGCAAGAAACGTTCTTCTTCCACAAAATGAAACAAACGTCATGCAACGAACTCGAAAATCACAATTTCCGATTTCTCTACGGTTACAAAAATGACAGAACTCGAAATTGAGTATCGGGCGAATGGACTCGCGAGCGTTTCAAAAAAAATTAACGAAAAAGGGGAGATTTTAACGGCTCAATTGACGCAGTCGAGGAGCACTCGAACCGTAACATTTTAACGACAAACGCGTGCTTCAGAAATGCATAGGCGCGCTCGAGCGGCGGCGAATGCAACTCGTAAAAATTCGTAGCTGCATTGTTTCGGCCGCATGCGGGGGCTCGGTTTTTAAAGGGCGGTCGTCATGCAACCATGAAAAATTCCGACGACATATCGGAACGCGTCGCCTAAAATCAGTCGCGTGACTCGAAAACGTTTCCCAGCCGCGTTTATGCTCGCTCGCCTACGCGGGGAGGAGTTTGTTTCCCCGCTGCCGTGCTCCGCGCTCGTACAATATGCATGGAACACGGAATCGGGCCAGGTGAAGGGAAGATGACTCACGTCCACCTCCCTCCAACCCTTTCCAACCTCCTTTCCCCGTAATTAAAACCATAATTCTTGTTATCGTAATTGCAAACGTTGTTCGGCGACTTAAACCCCCGACCGGCAAGATTTACAGCGTGTACTGTGCGTTTATCAACAATACAATTAATTTACGAGTGCAGAGAGCGGACTCTCATCGACGTTCGAACCGATTAGGATCCTCCTCTGGTCAACTTTGGTGACCTTGAAGCGTGGCGCGAACGTCGACGATCTGGGAAACGTACAGTGACTCTTATTAGTATTCGGACATTGTGCTATTCAAAAAATTTTTGCTAATTTCGATCGTTTGCAATAGTAAATTTGCAGTTATTGTTTTATAATATAACAGAACATTCATTGTAGTTTGTAATAGCATACTTTTCTTAATACCAAACAGTGAACTAAAATCATGTGTGAAAAAAATCAAATATATTTTCGCAAGCAAATGAAATCGCCTATTTAGATACATTTTCCAAGGATTGACTTAACACGTTCAAAGCGGAGCTATTTTACTTAGCTTTCGCGTCATATTTTATTTAACTTCAAATGGAAAGAACGCAACTGTGCATAAGCGAAAGACTCGCTTACCCCATTTGTATTTTACTGTTTCAATCAAATTTATTAAAATAGGGTGAATATTTCTTAACAATTACGTATAACACGTTTATTTGTAAATTTGATACCGTCAGTCACCAGGGACTGCTATAGTTTTGGACCATTTGAGTCCGTATTTGTGTGTGTAGGGTCCCCTTCTATTGTTTCCAATGACCTTGAAATACGGTGCAAAGGTCGGCGATAATGAAAACTTTGTTTTGGATTCGTTGGCGCCGTCTATAATTATTTCAACTTCGTAAATATACCAAACAATTCGTATGCAATCGCTTAGCTCATTTTAATTTGTAATTGCATAGATCGGGGATCGCTTTATCACCTTGAACGACCTTGAAATGTCCGACTAAGATGAACGAAGATGAGGATTAACCTCTTAGGCACGGTTGAATTTTATGCAGGGAAAATTTGTGTAAATGAAGTTTCCAATAACTAAATTATAATTTTTCTTAAAGATATGGTGCATATACTTCAACTTTAATAATTAGTCGTACAATTGGTTGTGCTCAAATCACTATAATGGCGTGTCGTAATATAAGATGACATCTTCGAAAGTCACTATAGTGGCACATCGTGCCTAAGAGGTTAAAAGAAAGAATGCGTACTCCTTTGGTGAACGTAAATAGGTAATAATGCAAATTAAAATTTTCGTCGATGATAGTTATTTTGGAATGTAGTACAAAGGTCAGTGACATCCATTCAAACGATTCTCTCTGTCCACGAAATTGTATAACGAAGCTGTTTACGATTGGCGAACACAAAAGTTATATTTCAGATTCAGAAAACGATAGATAAATTCAACATTTTTAACAAAATATTGAGTAGACTCTTATCTATGTAAATAGTGCTCGTGACACAGGACAAGTTTTGCACGAAACATTTTCCAAGGTTCTGCACGTGTCGACGATTACAATAGTTCGAATTGCATACGAGTTCATTCAACTGCTGCTACTTAGATAAATGACCTAGGTTCCAATTGGAAACATTCGGATCGTCTCTGAGCGAATAGATGAAAAACGGCCTCGCGTGTCGAACTGCATATTCGGTGAAATCGTCCGCGACAATGCCGAAATGCGAACGCGAAATGCCCGTTCGGTTCGCATAACTCAAATTGACATTATTTCACGGTTATCTGCTGTTCAACCTTTCGGGTCAACGTTTCTGCGACAACCAATAAATAATGTTAGCTCGCCGGAGAGGATTCTTAACGATAAAAATATAAGTGGCAGAAAAGAAGCCCCGTGGCAAGAGGTTAACGCGTACATAATTGCAATCTCGCTTTAATAAAACGATTAAAACGACTTCTGACTTATTTGTTGCTTGGATCGATGGTACATCTAAACCACCTCGCGGCGACAGAGAGTTTAGAGTTCGGAAATCGGAAAGTTTCCCCCCAGCCAATTAAAAAAAAGAAGACGGAAAAAAGTAAGGAAAAGGGAAAAACAGAAACTCCATTACACGGTCGTTATGATAATTATTATAATTGTAGCCGTTAGCGTTCCAGTTCCGCAACAACTTGAAACAACCGTGGAGGGGAGAGCCAGTTGAAATAATTAGAAACGTGCTGAAAAGGAGAATGAGAAGCCTCACCCCGTCCTCTCCCGGCCCAATTTAGTGTCGCATCTTGTATGTCGCATCTCCGAGTGTGTGCATGCATGTATGCAGGTGCTCGCGTGTTGCACATACTCCGAGCGGAAAATTCTTGCCGCTTCGACCCTAAGTTACTCGGCTGTAAACGGCGAGAATCATCGGTCCGTTATATACGGCCTCGGTACAAGTTCGAAACCGGGAATGGCTCGGAAACGTCGATCGAAGATCTCGAGGCGTCGCCTTTAAGCCATACGAAATGGAAAAAGGAACCGTGACACGCCTCTTTCCCGGCAAACACTGAAAACCTGACCGGTTCTTCGACATCCACGGTCGGTTTCTAAATTTCTGAGCAACCATTTTCCGCTTTTACGCTTCTCAACTTTTCACAACTATGCAACGAACAAGACAGATACATTACGTCGTATTGCGATGTAGCGTGTGGATACCAAGAACGGAAAGAAACTGATAATTTGTTGTGAACAGCTGTTGCAATGTTACAGGAAAAATCGAAGAAGGTTAACTGTTAGGTTGTTCGGAAAGTAATTTCGTTTTTATTTTCAATAAAATATTCTTTCATCTTTATAAAAAAAAAAATTACTTTCCGAACAACCTAATAGAATATATTCGGTGCGATTTTCACCTGTGTGCTTTAACACTAGAACTACAGAACAATAAATCCAACGATATACATTGCTTTGTAATAATAACTAGATTGCATCTATTAACACATTAACTGCCTAACTAACAACCTCAAAAACTGTATTAAATAAAAGTAATTTATTTAATGAAGTGACAGTTGAAAACTTAAAACGTATGACACATAGTTATCTCTCGTCTTTTTTGTATTCTTCAGATATCAGCTAAATTCAGTGTAACGAATATATAAATGTTAAAATTTATTTTTATACATAAAAAACTTCGTTAAAACTTCGTACAATACTTATTGTAAGGTATACGTCATTAAAGAAGAACATCCGAAAATTTCTGATGAAAACATTTTTATAACTTCAATAATTGCTAAAGAAAAAACTGGGGACCAGTCAAAATGACTGGTTTGGTAGTTCTAGTGTTAAACTTTACACGAATCTACAACGAGCAACGAAAGTATATTGCAGCAGCGTATGCAATATGGTATTTGCATATTATAACTAAAATGAAATTGTTCATTTTTTGGATACGGTTGATAGAACTGGGAATTTTTTTCATTGGAAAAATATTCGCAGGATCGTGATAAACAATGGATTTTAACTACGTGAACAGCTTGAGGAAAAAGAGCATGCACGTTCAGATATTAACATATTGTGACGCAACCGTTGCGTCATATAGTATCGCTAATCGGTTGCTGGAGACATAATGTCTGCGAGACTGACTGATTCCAATGTAATTAGTTGGTTCTTGGATTCTAGCTGGTAATGACATAAGTTGAATCATCTGTAAATTAATGTTCGTAACGTACTGCATCTACATGCAATGGTTAGTGCATTGTAAATATTAAAATATTTATCTTGTTGACACACGTGTGTAACTACTATCAACCCTTTGCAGTCGAAGAAATTTTAATTCCAAAATTAAGACATTTCTTTCAGCATTGAACATTTTTGTTCTGCGGAATCATTTTTATATTGTGCAGTTGACGTTTTACCTGCTTTCTTGTCCAACGGTTGAATTTTTAATAATTTGTAGAATATAGACGAATTTGGAAATATGAAAAATATTATGAAAAATGGTTCATCAATTTTTATAAATTGGTTTATAAATGAGAATAAGAAAATAGAGAATAATGTGTCGAAAATAAATCTAGAACATCTTAAAAAGAAAATAAAAAATTTAGAACTCCTGGTCATTCAATAATGTTTGGTTTATGCATTTTTGTTCAATGTTTCTTTCAATCCTTGGGACTCCAAAGGCTCCTCTGAGGCAACACTAAAAATTACTATTATTCGAAACAATTTTTCCATCACTATGTATGCATTTCAGAAATTTGTAAAAATTAAAGAGTTGCTTGTACAAGTAATAGTAATAAAATTTAGATTCTTGAAAGGATATGAACTATGTACAATGGAATTGTGCTAGAACAAAAAAGGTATTGATTTTGCAGTTAAAATTGCTTAACACGTTAAGTGCCACCCCGGTCCCTAGGGACCAAATTTCAGCTCGATCGGAATCGAATTGCAGCCGTGGCGCGACTTTGAAATTTCGGGGCGATCAATGGCGAAAATGGGAAAAATTGGGGTTGATAAAAGGTAGGTTCTGAAGTCCCCTGATATGGTAGCCTAGATTTTGAGGGCTCTTCTTAAAGAGGAAGGTTTGAGGAAGATTTTCCCGTTGGAATCATGTCGATAGCTCTAATAGTTTAGCCGGGGCACGACTTCAAAGATTTGCCAAATATTGCCACAAAATCGCTAAATATTGAAGGTAACCCCCTTCTATAAATTGCAAAAAATTGGGGAAATATCTTAGGTCTCCGATTCTTTTGTAATTTTGGCTACACGTTTCTAGATGGGTAGGCAGAGTGTATGCCAAATTTCAGCTCGATCGGAATCGAATTGCAGCCGTGGTGCGACATTGAAATTTCGAGGTGTTCAATGGCGAAAATGGAAAAAATGGGGTTGATAAAAGGTAGGTTCTGAAGTCCCCTGATATGCTAGCCTAGATTTTGAGAGCTCTGCTTAACACGTTAAGCGCATTACGTTACTCGACTGTTTATACTCTGATTCGTCTATCGGCGAGCGGCCTGGCAAGGCCCGCCTGACGGCTAACCGTGGCTTGAACGGAACGGCACAGAAATTCGGCGTGGCGCTTAACGTGTTAAAGTGCAAAGGGGCGAAATACGAGTTCGTTTCTAATGTTTCTTGTACTTTTGATATCTCTTGTCAAACTATGATATTAACCAACATGCCAATGCATATTTGAACAATACAGAAACGAAGTCGAAATTTCTCTACACCTTTTGATCTTTATGAAATAACCTACGAAAATGAAAGTTACTCCAGATCCAAAAATATCTGAATTTTGGGATTAAAGTTACTTGAAGTGCAAAGGGATAAATACGTTTCTGCAGAGTAGATTTTGCAAATAGATTTGTTCGAAAGCGAAGCACTATGTGAAGAAATGTTGCATTCGCTTTCTTATTTGTTTTTATTGGACACCTTGAGAAAAATGGGGGACCTACTGTGCCCATATCAATAGACAGTAGTTTTTTTTGTAACTCGCCAATGAATCGGGCACCGTATTGTGAACGAGCTCGTAATGAATCGATTTCCGTGCCAATTGTTCCACGTCCTCGTGCGACAGCTTTCATTGTCGTCAAAGACAAGACTCGCGTTTTTGGGATCAACTTCATTTCACGCCTATGAAAACGAATGTGGAAATTCATTGCGCGGAATAGTAACAATTTGAAATACCGATTCAGATTAAACTATTACGAAATTCTTTTTACTAAAAATTATTTTACTAAAATTATCTATTTACTAAAAATATTTACTGTCAATTTTTCTCAATAGTATAAGTTTTAAAGAAATTTTAATGTTTATTGTAATTCCGGTGAGACGACTCATATTCGAAGTGTACTAAAATCACAAAAAAATGGTGGCTCAAATATTGTGAGCTGGTTTCAAAGAGAAAACTTCAATCTTTACACCCGTGGAGGTTTGAGCCGGGAAAGAAAAAAATTTTAATTCGTAATATTACTAACAAGAAGATAACATTTTCAAATGTTTTAATTTTTCAGCTACTACTTGAAATGAAAAATGTTTTCACAAAAATTCGTGCAAGATAAACAAAATAGAATCTTCGGGCTTTAAAATAAGCCTTAAAAGATTGTCATTCGGTTTTTATCATAAAAGCTGCAACGGATCGGAGATCGTTAATTTTCCATCATCCAATTCGATCGTTAGCGAACGATTAGACCATTGTATTAATGAGGAGCGATCATTTACGAATTCTGGAGCATAGCTGCGTGTACGTGTTAATGATTAACACCAACGGTTGATCATTCGAAGCTCATTAGCGATGCAACAGTCGCTTTAAAATTTATGCGCGTCTCCCGTGTCACGGCCACGGTTGTTTTCACTAAATACGCTCTGCGAAGGAAACGACACATATAGCGTTCTCTAGAATCGGTCTCGAAGTCAAGAACGCGGAGAATGATGCAAAAACCGTTCGTGTTTCGTTTCTCGGGTCCCATGGTTTTGCGAGACTCGATGATTATACACAGGAACATTCGCTGCCAGCGGCGTCACACGTTGGCCCAATTTAACAATTTCGTTTCGAGTCGTTCTGCTACAGTTTCACCTTCAGTTCGGCAACAATCGACTACTGGAATTGCGAATTAGTTAACGCACAAATTCGGCGCAGTGCCTTCAATTTTGCTAATACTCTGTTACTCGTCGGAATCGAACACGAGGTCCGAGGTTCATTTAACGACTCAATAAACGATTTAATCGTATGTCGCGTTGACGTAACGGTCTTACATTGAAATTTCACTCGGGAAAATTTATATAGTTACTCGTTTTAATATTCGGACACTATGATTTTAGCGAAATTAAAGCTTTATATACTTGCTTCAAATGTATTTATCGAATATTCCAGTTTACAAATATGTAAGACTAATTACTTTATTTTTTATTGTTTTCCACATAATAAATCATAAACAAAATTAGACTCAATATTGGTGTCGAAAAAATATTTGAATTGATATCGAGATTGTTGCAACGAATAATCAAGAAAATTATCGGGAATCAAGGCTAGTGGAATTTTAGAAGTAGTTCGACGTTTCTATTTTTCAGCAAGCCAGGAACTGTTTTGGAATATTTTACGTATCTTTCTTGAAATGGTCGTCTTTTGACCAGCGGCCAAGAGATCGCGTATCTTCGCAAACACGGATGCATGTCTTCAAACGCATCAGGACATATGTACGTCCTTGAGAATTTAAGGAAGAAAGAAAAGAATACTACGAGTCGTAGCAAAAATATTGCTACCAAAAGATTGTGCCAATTTCTGCACAACCAGTCACGTCAATATTGGAAACGTGACCTGGATAGAAACGGAATATCAAAACCATCTGTCCAATTAAACCAAGATAACTATTTGTTCCAAAAGCGGCTAAAGAAACTGGTGTACTGATCCAAGGAAATATATAGGAAATAAATCTTTTGACATTTTGAAGTAATTGTATTCAAATGATAATTCGTTATCCAAACGTACGAAAATAAAAAATATTTGTTCCACAAACGAAGACATTACGAACCTGCTTTCACGCGAAGTGATTCAAGCATTTCGTCAGAAAAATATTTATTCTACCATTGAAAAATGATGAAGCTACTCTTGAGACAGGATTCAACAACTTTCATTATTCTAAGAGAAATATTTATTCTGCAATCATTGAAATTACGAAGTTGCTTCCAACAGAAACAATTCAATGACTCTGACTATTCAAGTATACAGTAACAAAAATATTTATTCAACCAATCATCGGAATTACGAAGAAGTTTCCAAGGAAGACGATTCAATACCTTCCATTATTCAAGAACACAGCAATAAAAGCGTGTAATAAATTGCGATCAATGTAATAAAACTCGCATAAAATTTGATTAAATTCAGTCTCGCATTTGCAGAAGATAAATCCGGTTTTGACATTCAGTAGGTTTAACACTAGAACTATCGAACAGGTGAAAATAATTTATTACTGATCTCGTGTTTCACATTTATTGAAATTATTCTAGGTTTGTATTTAATAAAAATGTAATGTAATCTATTTCCGAGCACGTTTCGTCGTCAATTGTGATTTCTTCTCTGCTCGAGACAAACGAAAAAAAAAAACGATTATCGATCGAATTAAAACATTTAGCGTCGAATTCGATTTGCGGATTAATTACCGCTACATTATAAAATTTTTTTCCAACGAAACTTTTGAAATAAGTTGCTTCATTAAAATTCGTATTAATTTGAAAGTTGCACGAAGTTTAAATAATTGCAATGTTGCCATTATTATAAAGCAGTGTATATTAGTCTTGTTCAGTGCTCGGTAATTCTAGTGATAATGTTAACCGAACATTTCGCAACTTCCTCTGTCATTTCCGCGACAAATGACATTCTGTTTCTGAATCTTGGACACCGTGCACGGTGCAAGATGGTTCGAGTTTCGATGACTTAACGATAAGCTTGGCTATTTTGAACGTTGTCCTTTCGACTGATCTAGCTGCCTATCATTGTCTGTTAGCTCGGCTCACGTGGCGTCGATTAACCAATTTTGCTTAGAAAACGGTGTAGAGCGGACTGACCCAGTTTCGCCTCGAAATTGACGAAGACGCCAATTCAAGCGGCGCAACTGGATGCACACGGGATCGCACTTCGACGCGGTCGCAGATCGTTATCCGCCGGATAAAAGAATCAGGTCGAAGATGGTCACAAGGTCTCATTGACAGGGGTCAAAGTCTTGTTGCGTCTGCGATCGTTCTTTGGAACCGAGGCCGATAAAAAAGGGATCGCTCGATTCTCTCTCTCTCTCTCTCTCTCTCTCTCTCTCTCTCTCTCTCTCTCTCTCTCTCATCGTTGATTACCACTATGAGTCTCTGCCGAGACGACTCGCTTCAAATCTTTCATTTGTAACTAGTTTCGCAAAGAAAAATATTTTAACCCTTTGCACACCAAGCAATTTTAATTCCTAACTCGAGACATTTTTTGTCCTAGAATAATTCCATTGTACATGGCTCATTTCCTTTCGTGCATATCAAATTTGTTACTATTAATCGTACATGCAACACTTCAATTTTTACTGATTTTTAAAATACAATCATTGTAATGTTAACATTCTTTTGAATAATAATCTGACAATTTTTAGTGTTGCCTCAGAGGAGCCAATGGAGTGCTAAGGGTTAAGATATTTCAACAATGCTGTAACATAGTCTTCGACTTTCAAACGAATCGGTTCTACCCATTACTTACAATAAATTCCTAAGATTCTTTCAATTTTGACGTTTTACGTATGCCTCGCTCTAAATTCTTAACCTTCGAATGGAAAATGTTAAAAAAATTTCATAAAATTATTTATTGCTGTTTATACTCTCTAGATGATTTAAATTCTGGTTTTAATTGGTTAGCAATTTAATCAGACTGATCAGTCCAAGTTACCTTTTCTTCGAGCAAACGTATGTGTTTATAAATTTATTTAAAAATCAATTATGTAGTAATAATGAGAGATAAATAATCTGATGAAATTGTTCGGAATACTAGAAATTATTTCCTCGGTTGTTCCAAGGTTCAGAGGAGGAACAAGTCAGCCGTGAGTTTTTACAACGGCAGAGATGCAGCAGCAGAAATCACATCTCAAAGAAATATGTATAATTTGTCAAGGGCTTATGGCGATTTAAAAAATTAATGTACCTGAACGGATTGCCTGCATGCTTCGCTAATCGACGTCAGCTTAGGAAACAGATTTTCCAAGCTAGATTAGTACCAAAGAGATAGTAATTCCTGCGAAGCGAGAGTGTTGCGACAACTGGCTCCTTATGATTGATCCTTTCGTTTCGGGTCACTTGTTCAACGATTTTATTATATATTGTAGATAGTAAAGTTGTTGCAACAACTGGTTCTTTACGATTGATTTTATCGTTATCTCCGCTGTAAACTACCTGTGTCGGTTATATTTTGTAGAGTCATTAGAACAACTGGTTTCTTTCGTTAGAACGTTATTCTGCCGTTTGATTCGTGCGTTTGCTATCTGTTCAGAGCTAGTTTTAACAATTAACACTCGTAGAAGGTCGCAATGTAAAAAAATATGAGCTGTTCTTTTAACCAAAGAGTGGACACTATTCAATTATCTAAACAGGTGCAGAAGAAGCTGTTCAATATTCCAAACAATCTTTTCCAATTAAAAAAACAAGTTTTTCCTGTTAGTCAGACTGGCGCGTACACAGTGCCATTATTAATTATTCCATCGACAACACTTTTAAATTAAACCTCGTTTTCACGCATTATCATTTAGTAATTTAGCTGGTTTTATTTTATAATTGATTAAAAGTGAACGTAATCCAAATATTGATGATCAGGCTTTAATTTCGTTTGATTTATCTCATCGACAAGGTAAAAACTATGCTTTCTAGTAATCAGAAACGCAGAGGAAAATGTTCCAAGTGTTTGCAATCAGATAAATCACAATAGACAAGTATTGTACATCAAACGAAGTTCAAAAATTCTCTCGCATTATCTTCGACCACTCGTGGTGCACGTTGTTGAAGTAAAAATTTAATTAAACTCTGTTCATGTTCTTTCATTGTTCCACAATTATGTGTTTTATTAGTTTATGCTCGTGCAATCTGCAATTTATTAATACTATACCGTAGAAATAGCAAACTTGATCGAAGACCTTAGCACGAGGCGCAAGTGCATTTTATAATAAAATTGTACAAATTGAAGGATTATTAATGCGAGATTTTAATAATTTCCAAAATCTAGATTTTTCAAACTTGTGCACCAACGTTCCTAGTTAACATTTCCGTTTCTAAAATAAATTCTTAACAGACTGCAGATTGCGCGCATTTATGGCATGCATAATCTTCAAATTTTAATCGATCAATAGTTTATCAATACCATGCCTTAGAAGTGGAAATATTAATCGCAGAGCAAGGTTCAAGAACCATGTGCATTTTACATTTAAATTCTACAATTCTAATCAATATTATCAGCCCGAAGTGAATTCTTAACATACTGCAGATTGTATGCATTTTTTATGCGAACGCTTTTCGATTCGGACCAAAATGCAATCGATTTCGTCACCGTCGATCGCGAGAGGGATCGATCATAGATCGGGACAGATTGCAGCGTTCGTGCAGTTTCGCCGAGAAAATCGAAAGTGCTAGGCGATAAGAGCGAACTTGATCGTTACTTCATCGAGAGCCGGTTGCAGCGGTGACCGCGAGGTGCATCGCGGTGCAACGTGCAACGGGTACGAGCGGTCTCTCTGCGGTCGCGTCGAGGAACGTGAATTACCGCATGAAACCCGAGGCTGTGAGGATGAAATAGCCGGATGGAAAGGAATGGAAATGAACGAAAATTCTTTCGCGGTTCTAAATGAAATAAAAAAAAAAAAGAATAACGCATACGGGAAAGAGAACGAGAGAAATTACGTCGGGCAGAAGAATGCCGGACATGAGCGGAGAGCGATGGGAAAACAGATGGTCACGCAGCCGCGCATCCTGTTACACGGACTCCCTTAAAACTCTTTATTACAGTATTCTTCTGCGTTTCTGTATTCACGGTAATTGTATTCCTAAGTAATTATTCCTGTCAAGCGTGTTCGCAGGTAACCCGCTGGCCGGCGATTTATTGTCCCGAAAAGTGCTTGAAAGTCGGAACTAGTTAACACTGATGCGTGAAATATATCGAGTATCTTCTTTTTATTTGTACATTTCCTTTGGCGGCCATTTCTTACCGTGAAAATATCGCGAAGTTGTCAGACTCTAACTGTAGCTGCATTCATATTCATACTTAACCTCTTAGGCACGGCTGAATTTTGCGCGGGGCTGTTTCTCTGTACATGATTAATTAAATGATACAGCACTGCAATGTATGACGGATAATGCTGTTCTCTATACGAGTACATTGAAACGAAATGTTTGATTATAAAATTATAATTTTTCTTAAAGATATGATACACGTATGTTGACTTTAACAATTTACTTTAATAAAGAGAAAGATGGCATCCGCAAAAGCTACTATAATGGCGCATAGTGCCTAAGAGGTTAAATTTATGCGGAACTGTTAAATTATTCAAGTTTCAGAGTCGCTTAAACGTTGTGGTACCGTGCATAAGGATTGGTAAAGTATTAGTTATTCTTTCGACGATTTTAAATTACACAGACTCACTCTAATATACATATATATATATTCGAACCACTAATCGATACGACACGTCAACCCAAAGGTCTGGGTTAGGATTCTATTTCAAGTTTAGAAAATAGTATCTTCGGCGTTTATACCACAGAAATAGCAATTCTATTCTCTCCATTGTGATTGTCACTCCGATTGATTTCGAGCATAGGAATGATGTATAAAGTATTAAAAATATGAAAAAGATATACAGATGGAGATGAGAAACTGTGACCCCATTTAGGCAGCAAGTTCTGGACGGTGACAAATAGGTCGATGACGGATAAAATGAGAGTAGATGGATGAGGATGATGATCCAGTGGTCCTAGTTCTTAACTATACCGGTTGCAAAGCTCACTCAACGCTACGATGCTATCTTCCACAGCTGGAAAATCATAAAATCATAGAACACGATGATTAAACATTCCACGATCGCAGGCTCTCAATAAAACATCATATAAATGAACTACGCGAACATTAAACCGGGAACGTTACTTAAATATTCACCATTCATCGCAGTCTCTCGAGGAAACAAAACAAATGAACTAAAACAACTGTGTTTTCCACGCTGCGCCTACTTTCCATGACGGACATAATTATTAGTCCGGACTGTCTAGATACGCGCACCTTTCGAAAACAAATAACTCTTTATTTTTAATTATTTATGACTCTATTTCGACGAATCTTTTAAATTTCCATTACAGGTACACATAAGAAAATTAAAAATTGTATCTTCAAAAGAATTATCTAATAAACGAATGCTTCTAACATCTGAAAAATAGAATTCAAGCCATTTCGTTCAATTTTAAATAAGTTATTCGTTTTTAGAAGGTGCTCGAACAGTTTATTTACCCAGTGTGCATACAAATAGCGCGCGATTCCGCCCTATAATATCCAGAATACGGGCGAAAAGAATATGTTTAAAGCACCGTAAACAAGCCACGACCATCGAATAAAATTTAGAGACATCGTGCAATCCTGGAGGGAAGCAACCACGCATACGATTCGCAATCTCGATTGCTATGTTCCAGGTTTCCAGGTAGAGAGCTCGTAACGCGTCTGATTTGCGGCGGAATCGGTGCTAAGAACACAAGCAAGTTTTCCAGCGTGTATGCAAGCAAGCTTTCCAGAGAGAACGCAAGCAAAGAGTGCCAGTGAGATCATAGCTCGCGGTGTAATCGTTGTAACGTAGGATCGGGAGGTGTAATAGCGAGCTGAATGTACGGCCGAGCGTTTAACGGCGTAACGGTATGGAAATCGGACGCGGTTAACATATCGTTTAGCGTTCGAACATAGTCCTTGCGACCAGCCGTCGAACCGACGGACCGACGGTGGCTCCAGGTGGAGGCCGTCGACGGTGACCTCGTTTCCAAGACGCCGCGCGTCTAGACACTCTGTCTTCGAGACGCGATGCCACGGCGTCCCGAGGGTGGCCAAAAATGGCGAATATGCTAAAATTGGGACAGTGATAAAAGTCGTTGTTGATACCCCAAACACCGGAGACCTTGAATTTCACGAGTTGAATTTTCATCTTCGTACAAAATAAAAGTTTTCCGTATCAATGGTTAGCACTTTTCCGGACGGCGATTATTTCAGAATCTTTTAAGTTCATAATCCATCACTGAAAACTTTTTAACGAATCCCTCAGCGACGACAGCAATTTTTGTTGTAAATCAGCATGACATCCTCAATAACGTTGTTTAATAATTTGGTTACAAATTGCAATGTAAAAACAGCTTTTTCAGCCCCATTTTATCACAGGGAAATTATTGAAACACCTATTAATAGGCTTCCGGTCGGTAAAGTGTTAAGAAACAGCGAATTACACGTTTTACCTCTTCTTTGGCAATTGCACTGAGAGTTTTGTGCACTTATGGTATAAATAAGTGAGCTGGTAGATTAAACGCGACTCATTTGTATTCATTGCATTTATAAATATACCAAGGCTACATTTATCGAAATACTGCACGATTTCTTTTACAAAATACGTGGAGGGGATAAGTGTTTACAAAACAACGTTACGATATCAACGATTGTAGAATAAGAGATCTGAAATTCGTCAATTTGACGGATCAAGTAGAGACGCGAGGCAAGCAGTGGAAATACGAACAGAACCGAAGATGTGATCAAATTTAAAAATTAGGAGCAGGTCTTCGTGTTAAACAATGTAAGAAATGCCTAACTGACTAATCTTTTAAATATATATAATTAAGCCTCGTGAAAAGCTTATCGTACGATATTTGAATAATATTTATTGAAAAATTGAATGAAATCTCTTAAACCAAAACGATCTGTGTGTCGTGTAGAAGATGCCCCATGGAGTACCACTAAAATGTACGAATAAGAAAAGTTCAACAATCTGCTTAATTATTATACAATATTTAAGTAGCATTTGTTGAAAGATTGTACTAAATATTTATAAACCAGAGGGACATGGTCTCGCGTAAGAAATGTCTTATCGATTACCATTAAATGGTAAGAATAAGATTTTTTAAATATAAAACAAGTTACTTTAAAAAATCAATATATACATCTCGTTGCACGATATTTAAACAGCATTCGACGAAAAATTCAGAGAGACTTTACCGAATCCATGTCTGCAGAATCGATTTTATTTCACCAAAGGTACCATTTCGATGTATGCCATTTCGTAGACAGTGAACGCGCAGAGATATCCTCGGTCTGATTTTCCCAGCGATGTGACAGAATTATTTTTGCCTCCCAGAAATTTTGTTTCAATGTTCCCGCGATGTGCAAGGGAGGCACACCCTCGAACCGTTACGCGGTGACGAAAAATAACCTAAACGACCGGTCGACGTTTCCCATTGTGCCCGTTTACGGTACCGCGAGTCTCACAGTTGTCCGACGGAGACAAAGACAACCTTCGCGCTGCCTTCGTCGCACGGATATCGTTGTCGTCGAGCTGATATCATCTAACTCCTTTTTTTCTTCCCTCTCTTCTCTGTGCGCTCGCCGATAAGGATCGTTATTAGCTGCGTCCTTCCGGCACGATTCTCGGTTAACGAAGACGGTACAGTGTCGCCGAGATCGTCTTCTCTCCTCTCCTCTTTCTCTCTCTCTCTCTCTCTCTCTCTCTGGGCCTCGACTAGCGACCATCTTGTCGGAAGATATTATTTTCGTCACGCACGCGTTTCCACGATGCCGCGCCGATAATTCGTGCCGTTTATGAATGTAAAACAAGTTCCCTCAGCGGCAGGAATCATTGGTTAAACTGTTCTGTGTGACGTATTATGTTGTTCTTGCGTTACGTGAGGAAACTTGCGGATTTTGTACAGTTGTGACATAACTGCCGTTTAATGTTTCTTCATGATCATTGAAAATGGGTGTATAAACGAACATACAGCACTACGTTCTGATAAAAACATGTTTATCATTCAGCAAACGAGAGGTATCGTTATTCAAGGAATCTTTAGCTACCAATTTCTTTAGAACTCTTTGTTATTGTTAGAACCCACAGAACACTATCTTTTGCATCTTCATTTTCAAATCTATTCTAAGAACACTGATTTGTTTTTGCGCTCAGAGAACGAGTTCTTTATAGGAGTTATATGAGCCGTTTATGTTTAAAGTGGCTTAAGTCCATTTATGCTCGAATCGAGATATTGAAGGGGTTGCGTTGGATTAAATTTAAAAATATGGGTAATAGATAACATAATAGAATAATGTTTTTGGGTTTCTGAAGATGTCAAATTTATCATCCCAATTAGCATAATTAACATTATTGAAGAAATAATATGTTTTTGATGGCTATGAATGGACTTACGCCACTTTCAAAATAAACGGCTCATATATTGACTATCCAATAACGAATAAACGCTATCATACTAGTGCCGATGGGAGTTTGATTAGGTCCTCATTTGATTTCCTTGGGAGACACTAAGGGGTGAAGCTTTACCCCCCGTTATAAAGAACGAATTCAATCATTACGAAAAGAACTCTTCCAGAAATCTGCCGTTTTGAATTTCTTTGAGCTTTCGCGAAAAACTTTGCACATGAGAAAAGGTACACATCGAAATCCGTGTTCCGTTCGTCCGGGCGTCCCCTCGTTTGCAGCTTCCGAAGCAGAAAACGAGCGGATTCTGATGCGTGTAGCACGCGAGGGTTAAAAAAAGACGCAGATTGAGTAAGTGTCCCGATTGCACAGAGTCCGTCCGCTAAATTGAACGGATCCGCGTATGATCGGGATAACACGAAGCTCGCGAATCACTACGAATAGATTCGTTATGTAAGTCTGCTCCTTAGTTCCGCGGTATGCAAATGCAGCATTATGATGCAAAATCTCTTGCACGTGGAGTTGCCGAGACTGTTTTCTGGCCAGATCTCATCTCGGTTCGCTGCGAGGGAAGCGTTTCTGCTGCGGCAAACGGAAAACGACGAAGACGCGAAGGAACAGGATCAACGGAAGCACGAGCCCCGCGACGGACGTCGTTATCCGTTGCGGATTATCGATCAAAAAATCCGAAAGCACAGCGGTTTCAAGGATCGCGATCGTAGAAAGACTGTGAAAGGTGTTCCCCTTGACTCTGTGAAAAAGTTTGCCGCCGCCTTATCGCGGCCTCTCGACGTTTTAGTCGACGGGAACTTCGGTCCAAGAGAATATGATTAGCTGGAAAACATAGTGATTCGAATCTTCCGGTAGACTTATTAGCGATTCGTGCAATCGGATGTTGCTTGGCTACTCGTTGCGTCGAATACTGCGCGACTGTGAATGTCTGCAGTTTATAACAAAGCTTTCCGAAGACTTTATTCGGAGCATATTCCGACAATGAATAATTTATTGTTTTTAAAAGTAGCCTTTCTTCTCTGGAGAGTCTTTTGCTTTTTAATAGACGACGAGGGTTATGGAAGTGGATAAACATTTCTTAGCAGTCTGTTTATATTATTAGCTATTTATATTCTATTTTAGACAAACGGAAGATTTCAAAGAGTTAGGTTTTAACGTGTGTAAACGAAAACTGAAGTCCAAGGAGATCTCCGAAGAGATCTAATTACGGCTACCATGAAACGACAGTGTTATGCTGCCACAATTTACAGCTTCGTTAAGAGTCGCTGCCTGGGTTGCACTTCATCTGCAATTTGAATCCGTAAAGTGGACTCCTTAAAACAACGGATGCGTTGACAACTAGAATCTAAATAAACCAGACGCCAGATAATGCGATCCAAGTGGTCTCGAGGAGAGATAGTATTTCAGCACCACAGTAAACGTAAATAAAGAGCTCTGACGGCTTTACTTCCTATGCTCGCCATTAGTTGAACAGGTTTGTCAATTGGACGCCCTTTTTCGCTGCTACCTGATCCGTTATAGATTCCTATGTGAGCTTTAACCTCTTAGGCACTATGCGCCACTGTAGTGGCTTTCGCGGATTAAGACATACCATACTCAATTGTATTATTAATTATTAAAGTAAATCGTTCAAGTCAACATACGTGTATCATATCTTTAAAAAAAATTATAATTTTATCACATTGCAGTGCTGTAACATTTACACGCAATTCGCGTTGAACTCTGCCGTACAGAGAAACAGCCCCGCGGAAAATTCAGCCGTGCCTAAGAGGTTAATTGCCTTCTGATATCCCAGCGTTTAGGATAGGGCGTCCTAAGTAGCCTTACCAGCGAGTTCTCTAGCAAGTCCAGGACAAAACGCATCCCTTTCCTTCCCTCTCCCATATTTCAGCCGCAGCCGAAGAATAAATATAAATTTTCGAAAAGAAGTTCTATGAAAATTGCATAGCAAGAATATTGATTCGCAAGTGCAGAATTTGAAGATCTCGCGAAGCTAGTTGTGAAGTAAATTTGAATTTATTGTTTTTTGTTAGTAACGAATGTGTTGTGTCCATTTTATTTGTTACTGTTGGCTCGCCAGCGAGCGCAGACAGGAAACGAAGGAAGAAAAACCAGCGGACCGCGGCAGACTAAGGATATTCACAGGTGAAGAAGCCGTCACTCACCGGAACCATAATCTATGCTCGGCGTGGGTGGAATTTGTTTCTCAATGGCGGCCTTGCTGAACAAATAGATCGGATTCGTGTCGGTTCCGGCCGAGTAGGAGCATACACGCGCGTTCGGTTCCAGGCTTTCGCCTCCGCTCATCAGGAGCACCTGGTGCGTCGTTGCCACGCCGCATTCTCTCTCGATCGCTTCCATCAGCTGGGACACCCTGTGACAGAAAAGAAACACCAAGTAAATTAACGTCAGACAATGCTATAATCATAACGAAATTCTCAACAAAGTTTTAATACGCCACCCATTTATGTATACACGTTCTCATTGTTTTTAATACTTTTACCTTGTGTTTTTTCTTTTAGCTTCTGCTAAAAGAAGTTTCTAAGGTGAGAACGTAAACAGTTCGATTGCTTTAATTAAAGCATGACGAAAGTCTTAAATATACAGGGTGAGTCACCAAACGTTTGCACCTCGTCCTCCTTTCTGTCCTTAACCTTGGATGACCTTGGAATAATATAGTGACTGAATTCCTAATGAAAGGGACTATCATTGTAGGTGTTTAAAAAAGGGTGGTTCCATTTAAAAAAGTCAAGGTGACCTTGATATCTCTTAAAAAAAATCACAAAAAAACCAAATTTTTGTATAGCATCGTGTCAGCTCCATTGTACCATCCAACTTTGTCCTTACCATATTTTACGTATCTTTGGAAACAACAAAGATATTTAAAGTGCAAGCGTTTGGTGACTCACCCTGTATACATATTTAACACTTTCCTCAATAACGTTGAAACAATAAAAAATACATTTTGCAATGCATTGTTCTATATATATATACAGTAGATGATTAAATTATTTAATTATTAGAATCGTAGTAGAAAAATAAACATTTTTTAACCATCATCTGCTAAATATGCAATCGTATTCTAGCAACAAGAATACTTTATTCATCCGTCGATCGCGTTAAAAAGGGTAAAAAATCTGGTTCCTAATGTACCCTGAGTCCGAAACACGATCCTCGAAAGGCGGGGTGTACCGCTTAAAGCTTATAATCCCGGTGGATAATGAATTCTGCAATAAACCCGGCCAGTTGTACAGCTTCAGCATCGTCGATGTCGCGATTAAGGTCAAGATTATCTCAACCTGCATCCAAAATCCATGCTCTTTGACGAGCCCAACAAAAGTCCGACTAATTGGGGGAAACTGGAAAAAAGGCTGCTGGAGATCTAGCGCGAGATCCATCTTCCGGATCCAGAAAGCCGCGCGACCTGGTTCTGCGAAAGGCAGGAGAAGATCCTGCCAACCGGATGACGTGTTTCCGCGGTTTGCATAGAAACTGTGAAGTGGGGAGGATCGCGAAACAAAAAAGGCAAAAGATCGAGAGAAATGTCCGCGGAACAGCAGCGGCGATTCGCGAGCCTACTTTCGATCTCAAACGCGACTATCCGTTCCTCTCTATTTACTACGATGCTTCGAGTAATCCTAGAGAGACCGTTTCGCGTGCTATAAACCGCGACGAGCGCAAACGAATCTTGAAATATTGATATGTTTGAATTGGAGAGCCGCCCCGGGGCAAGAACGTTTCTCGGATGTACAGTTACCCGCGGATCTAATCTGAATCAATTGCAATTAATCGCAGATTGTCGACTGCCAAGTAATTACCGGAGATTCATCAGAAAATTAAAAATCTTCCGTGAGAAACGTTTTAGCACACAATGCCACGTTTTAGTCGAAAGGTAAATTTAAGAACATGAGATCGCTTAGAGCTTGACGAAGTTCTTAATATTTATTGAAGATTGCCTGCTTGGCGTGCAGCAGTTGCGATTTAGTTTAACTTGTAGCAGCTTCAGGAAGTTCTGAATATTTATCGAAGATTTCTTGTTTATTGCACGCTAGTTGCGATTTAGTTTAAGTTGTGTACTAGCTTGACGAAGTTCTTAATATTTATTGGAAATCGCCCGTTTAGCGTACGGCAGTTGCAATTTAGTTGAAATTACGACGACACGAGGCGCGATAAGGATTATATAAACAAATAAAAAGACCAAGTAAAAATAACTGGTTTTTCGTTCGACGTTACTCAGCAACGATCGAACGATGTTTATCTAATCCGTTTCGTTCGCTGAAACGAATAGAAACGAACAGGAAATCAGTTATTGCAATTTAATTCAGTTTCTAGATAGCGTAATTCCATTTCTAACTCGAAATCTAGATTCGACAGGCCAGTTTATTCAACGCTGTACAGGATAAAACCACGATCTCACATGCTTTGAATATTTTCCATGTTTGCAACATAGTATGAGGAAATTTTAGACTACCATGCAAAAGTGTAGAACGCCGTTACAAAATATGGAATCGCCCTGGAAATCTTCCACGCTGTGCTAATTTCGTGGATAATAATTTTCTATATCGTTACGGCAGATCTTTATGCGAATTCCCATTTTCACAAATTATTTATTTGCAAGCAGAGTACGGTGAAATTTCTTTTCGCCGATTAAAAGATTTTCATCGTTGAAAAAAAATCAGGTAAAAGCACCGTTAATTGCATTTCGTGTAGACGTTTCTTCTCTTGCGGGTCTGCGGATGCTATTTATCGAAAAGCGAAGAAACGAAACATTTCATTTGGCTGATTAAGAAACCGCCTTACGACGAAAATAAAGTAAAAACACCATTGATTGCAGTTCACAACGACTATTACTTCCGAAAGATTCGCAGACGCTATTTATTGAGAGTCGGACCACGGAAAAATTTCACTTTGTTAATTAAAAACGTCTAACGGTACGAACGAAGTAAAATCCACCACTAATTGTAGCGTACACAGACACTTCTCACTATTCTAAAGATCCTGAGATGCTATAAACGCATGGAAATCCGCAGTCCAATTAGTTGAAACAACAAGTTCTAAAACAAATATAGAACATAAAACTGCGTGCGACGGTAGTTGAATCATGCGAATAAATCCGTGAGTAACGTTAACCCTAGCACAGGTGTTCGCCCGGTCTATGGCTGGTTCCGTGTCGGAAAATCGATTTGCTGCACACGTCTCGGCAAATTAGTCTGCATCACGAAGGATACAATACCCAGCGACAAAGTTCAGGATCGTTGCACCATCTCGATTTTTAATTATTTTCGCCAACAACCTCCATCGAACACAGGTCGTCATTTACGAAATCGTAATTGGCGCGAAAACTCGAAACCGTCTCAGTTCCATCGAAATGTTTCTCGTTGCGAGTAATAACGACTAGAATGCATGCGTTTATGACAAAAATGTTAACTTTGATTCTTCTGGATTTATTAATTTTGACAAATTTTTGCAGAAAAGCCATTCAGATTTTGACCATGTCTTTATGGGTACTCGATGTTCATTATTTTGTTCAAGCATACATAATAAAACTTATCAATGTTTTAAAACATATGTTGAATATATGACTAAACTAATTTTATGAAATGAATCAAATTATTTTGTACACGTGAGCAAGGATATTTATGCTCAACGAAAATTAAAAAATTGATTTTGTCAAAGTTCAGAACCAGAATACGCCACCAACCCCTTACCATATCAATTTATTTGCAGCTAAAGTTACTAAAACGTTTTCACCAGTAACCCGTTTACCATCCACCCATTTTTGTAATTAGTGCATAAAATTCACAGTCCATTTATCACACACAAATGGCAAAATTTTCATTTATAGAGATAAGCAAATATCTTCATTTATTATACAAATTTTGGACGAAGATATATTTATACAAGATATTTAATGTTCCGTCCAATGCAATGTATTTATAAATATTATTATGAGGAATTAATGTAATCAACAGTTATTGCAGATTTCATCTGACGGTATCAAATTTACAAATTAATATGTTATAGATAATTCGTATAATATTAAGATATATTCGCACTATTTCAATAGATTCGATTGAAACAGAAAAGCACAAATGGGCTAAGCGATTCTTTTGCTTATGCACAGTTGCATTATTTCCGTTTAAAGGTAAATAAAATGTGACGCGAAAGCTAAGCAAAATGGCTCCGCATTCAACGTGTTAAAAACATTCCAGAAGAGAAAAGACAATTTCTATCTTTAATGCAGCTACGTTTTCTTTAACTCTTAAATATTGATTACTACAGAATAAAATTCCATTTCGTCGAAGAAGAAAGGCATCATATTTGTTAGAACCGGTTTCAAATTTTCAATACATATTATGACTCGTCACAATATGACAAGGGGTTAATGCCATTGCAATATATTCTACTAATCAAAATTCCCAAAAAATAGTAATTAGTCTGAATTCATTTTTCCAAATTAATAATGAAAATTTTAGAGATTCAAAGTTCGCTAACGACAAAAATCAAGTTGATCATTTCGGGCGAGATGTTGTACGTTACACAAATAATTCTCAAAGTGCAACCGTTCGTATTGAATCAGTATCGGCAAAGGTGAACGACTTTCAGAAAGTGTCAAGCGATCCCGAAACGAAAACCGAATCTGTAATTCGATTGATCCCGATAAGGTTGCAGCCGGTAATTATTTCGAGGTTGTGTTCGTCCAGGGAGGAATCCAATGGCGCTGGAAGACGGTCAGATACCTCAAAACGCGTGGCAGAGCAAATAGCTCGAATTAATGACTAAGACCGCGTGCGTCTCCCCGGTTAAGGGCCGCGTGGCTCGCCGAGTCCCGCTCGAATGTACCTTTTCTAATTAATACGCGATGCGACTCGCACCGTCCTTGCCGTGGACAAAGAGCTTCTCCTTGTACGTTATTTAGCCTCGATGAGGGTGTCGGCGACAACTCCGTTCCAATTCTTTTTACGCGTACATTTATGGCCACCCGTCGACGAGCTCGGAACACCTTCGAGGACCTCGCCGCCGTAAAACTCGCGACAATCTGCCGCGATGCACGACCGTTTCGCAATCTTGGACGCGTATCATCCACCTTTCGGGGAATTAATTTATCGCAGTGCCTCCGGCTGCAGAAAATTCCCGCGGAACGGTTTTGCAAAGCCCTCGCTTCTTTTACGTCTTTTCCGATTGGTGAAAACGTTTCGCCGCGATACGAAGGAACGTTACTGATATTTTTATTTTTATTGGACTGGTCGGAAAGTTACTCGAATTTTTTGTACGGCTACATCTTTGTCGTATTGTAACGAGTCAGGCTTTCGTTGAAGATTTTTAAGGAAGTCGAACAATCGTAAGCGTTGCGCTTTTCTTTTTGGGCAAGATCAAATTTCATTATTTTGCGATGCATGTTTAAGTTTTGAGGTAAATGTAGCCGCATAGAAAATAGAAATTCTTGGCGTCTTTTTGTAATATTTTTGGTTGAGGTTATAGTAACTGTAGCAGTAAAGAAAATTGTATATACAAAACGCTTAAATGGGATGGGAATGGCTCATAGGTATCTATTCTCAATGGTATCTAGACCTTTAGTGATTTTTATTGCGATACCACCACTTCAACCATTCTCCCCCATGAAGGCAGTTTTGTAGTTTTAATCATCGTGGACTACAGAAGTAGGCATTAAAATTTTATTCTTAGTCTTATTATTAGTCTCCATTGACTCGTTCGATGAACGTTGATATCGATACGTTGTACTACATCTTCTGATATTTATCAAAGTGCATATTTTTCTAGGATATTTATTCTTGCAACTACATGTCTCACGCACAAATTAATTAGTTTACGAACAATTAAAATACATTTTACTTTCCAGAAACGGTATCCATCACGTTCTATGCATTCAGCCAAACACACACAGATAATTATTTAATCATTTAATCGTTATTTAATCTCCAATGTGGTGGTTGAATGATGTGAATTGAAAATGAAGTTGTAATTGAGTAGCCGTGAGAACTACGATGTAATTTCTACACCGACTATAAATGCTATACTAAAAAGGAAAGCGGGAAGATATTCTAGCCAATCGAACATACTAAAATCGTCTCTCACGAAGCGCTAACACCATCATCCTGAGTCACATGGAAATCACGTGCCTGATTTCGTAAAATTCCATCAGGTCCAGCGTTATCGCGTCCAAGTTAGGCAAACCAGTATTGCGAAGTTTCTTCTGTGTGGTAACAGTAATCTCCAAGAAACGTCGAATCTCAGGATATTTTAAAAATGTTTCCGCAACTATTTATGTCTCCTTGGAGTCGTTCCCGTGATGGATTAAATTGGCCAGAAACGTTTCTGCAGAATAATAAAATGATTGTAAGGGAATCGTGCTCCCGGATTAAATTGGGATCACTACCCTCAACGAGCATCAACATCATTTTCTAGGAATCTTCGCTGAAACCTCTCGAAATAGTCTGGATAGGCGAGTAAATGATCGGCTCGGGAGCTCTTTACGGAGCTATGACGCTCTTTCCACTATAGAATTCCGAGTTTTCTGGTAGAACCGATGAAGCAAAAGGCGACAGAGAACGAGAAGAATCTCCGGAGCATTTGAACGGAACCGAAGTAGATTAACCGTGGGCGACCGAAGTGTTTGTTTCATCGATTCGCGTCGCTGAATACTCTTCTTTTTCTTCTATCTTTAATTACCTAAACGAGCAAATGGGGAACCGTGAAATCGTGATGGAGGATTCCGCCGTTTCGAGTAAGGTAGTTTCTCGAACAACTAAAAATTGATGAAAATAGTGAAACTAACGATGAATATTTATAGCAGAAACTAGTTCAAAAGTGCAGGAAGAGCGCACGGGTTAGTGAAATCTAACAAAAACCGGTTTACAATTCAGCTCGATCGAAAGATAAGTTTTATCTTTAAGAACATTGTTTGTGATTTAGATGACGTTCAGAATGTCAGAGCAGGAAGATAAAGTGTTTTGTGACTAGAACAACCATATTGCTATGCCTTTCGACTTTCCAATCGAAAAAATTATCCTCTGGTCCTCCACTGAAATATTAATACTTTATTAACAATTTATTTGTTAATTTCAGAATAAAATCGGAAGGTTGTACAGCTTGTACTATCAATTTCTGAAAAGTGCATATTGTAACCTTAAATTGTAAACCGAAATGGACCCATTTTTAAAGGTTTCAACAGTTTACAAAAGAAAATTAAAAAGTTCTGAAGAACTTCCGGTTAGTAACTCGCATAAACGAACGTTTGGATTGTTAAGGGTTAACACTTTGATATTGGAAGCCATCCAACGATGTTTCTAACGGCTCTGGCATGTCTTCTTTTAAACAATAATCTCTGGAGAAGTCGTAAGACGATATTACACAACCTAACTCGTCAGTTTACGAACGACATCTCTATAACCAATGAACAATCGACTAAGGCCTCCCAGATCGGCAATATTTCACTTTTTAAGCGGAGTTAGGTAACCGTCGAGTAAAGTGTTAACAGCATTTCGAACCGAGAGCGGTAAACGTTCCGCGAAGCACAAATTGAGATCCGCCGATGCAGAAAACAATCTTCCTTTTGGTCGGGCAGCTCTCGTAGACTTCAAGAAGCAATTAATTTCGAATCGATCGGAATCAGCCGTTTCCTCGCCAGCAGAAACAAGGCGAACAAGTGTTAACGACGCTACGGGTCCGCCCCGAAGCCAGTTGACCGGCGGGGATGGAAAACTAATCGCGTCTAATATTAACGAGACCCAATTAACATTGACGCGGGGCGAATTGATTTGCGAGTTTCTGGTTAGTCATATGGCTTCCGCGCGAAACGTGTATTTTGTATAGGACTTCTGGCTGGAGATGTGCAAAATCCTAAAAATGAGACGGATAGCTTTCTCGAAAATTGTGAAGTCCTGAAACTAATCGGGAATCCCGAAAATTTCAGGAATCTCAAAAGACTCAGGGATCTTAAGCTCAAGAATGTCAACATATTCGAGAACAGTAATACTTAGAACTCTCAATAATTGAGAACTCTAAAAATTTATAAATTTAAAAGAATGCCAATACATTGAGGAATTTAAAAAATTCTAGAAAGCTCCCAAGATTTTAAGGAGCTCTGATTCCTATGATTAGGAATCCCAAATATTCAGAAGATTGTCATTTTGAGGAAACCTACTATGCGTAGAAATCCCAAAAGTTATTTTGTAGAACCCTAATACCTACGCTTGCTTAAAAATTCTAAACACTCTAAACAAAACTCCTAAAATTTTTGTGAACCCTAATATCTAGGCAGGAGGATCCCAAAAATAGGGAACTTTAGTATCTACGCCCAGAGTCCCAAAAATTGAGAAAAATATCATATTGGAAAACCTTATTTGTGGAGATCCCAAAAATTCTTTTCGAGATCTCTAATACCTACGCTTGCTTAGGAATCCCAAAGACTAAAAAAATTCCCAAAATTTTCGAGAACCCTAATAGCTAGGCAGGGGGATCCCAAAAATGGGAAACCCTAGTATCAACGCCCAGAGTCCCAAAGATTAAGAAAACTATCAAATTTGAAAACTCTATGTGTGGAAATCCCAAAAATTCTTTTCGAGATCTCTAATACCTATGCTTGTTTAAGAATCCTAAAAACTCGAAAAATTTTCGAGAACTCTAATATCTAGGCAGGGGGATCCCAAAAATGCAGAACCCTAGAATCTACGCTTAAGAGTCCCAAAGATTGAGAAAACTACCATAATGGAAGACTCAGGGATCTTAAGCTCAAGAATCTCAACATATTCGAGAACACTAATGCTTAGAACTCCCAATAATTGAAAACTCTAAAAATTTATAAATTTAGAAGAATGCAAATACATAGAGGAATTTAAAAAATTCTAGAAAGCTCCCAAGATTTTAAGGATTAACTCTGATTCCTATGATTAGGAATCCCAAATATTCAGAAGATTGTCATTTTGGGGAACCCTACTATGCATGAAAATTCCAAAAATTCTTTTCGAGAATCCTACTACCTATGTTCGTTGAAGAATCCCAAAAACTCTAAAAAAGACTCTCAAAATTTTCGAGAACCTTAATATCTATGCAGAGGGATCTCAAAAATTCTCGATCTGCCTCAGCCCGACATTATCGGGTTCTCGAACATATTTCCGGAGGTCCGAGTCCTCGAATTCGTACGCCGAACTTTTTGAATCGCGATTATGGCAACCCGTGCTGACGGTTTAGAGGTACGCCTCGCAATTACACGATAAAATAAACGCAACGGGGTAGAAGGCGCGAGGTGGATCGACACGCATCGTTAATTACGTCGACGGACCGGGGGTGAATGACCGGCGTGACCGCGCTGTCTTGATGCACGAATATTCGTGCATTAAGATAGTCTTTCCCGCGCGTGGGATCATACTCTCTCTTCATCGTGTAATGGCCGGTGGAGCAGCTGGGATCGTGTATGACATAACGTAGATTGTAGATACATAGTACGTGGACGTGCGTGCGTCAAAGGCGGTCTCGAGACTTTGAGATCTATCCGTCACGTCACCAAGACAGAATCGATGGACGCATGGAAATAGAATCGTGGGTGGTCTGGAGATTGATTAGAATCCGTCGTTGCGACCTCTTAATGAGCGGATACCGTAATGGAGATCATGTGGATCTACAAAGAGAATGGAATTGGTGTGATTTGGTTTTGGGGATGGACAACACGATTTTAATCGAGATGCGTTACCTCGATGTTCCTAATGAATGCTTTATGTGGGCGTGGCTTTGCAGCTCTTCGGCGTAACGAAACTGTGGATGTGTTTCAGAAGACAATTAGTATTAATTCCGACTTTCTAGTGAAATATTCATCTCTGAGACTAGGGCTCAAGCATTAGCCAAATTAACAAGAAGCATTCCCTGCTATAGGAGGATAGTATTCATTATACTTTCAGTATGCTCAATGGGCGTGGCTTCGTTGCTCTCAATATCCACGGAGTTAAACCACTGTTTCACAAAGAAGTTTTCACCATAACTTTTCCTTTAGACGCTCTAAAACAATGTTTATCCTTGATACAGAAGCTCAGGAATTAACAGTATTCCCGGCCACAGGAATATAATATTCCCTCTGCATAGAGTACCTTGAATGGGCGTGGTTTCGAGACTCTTAATTCGGTCAAAGAAAAGGTGTTTTAGGGCGATCAATTTCTACCAATTCCTGCATCAGATACCCTAGCAAACGGTTTATCTTTGAAATAGTAGCATAGGCATAAACAATAATGGTTCCACATCATAGAGGGATAGGGTTCCCTCTGCATAAAGTATCCTGAGGGGGCGTGGCTCGGCTGCTCTCAATTTCAACGGTGCTGAATGTCTTGCCCCAAGAGGAAATTCTACGTACGTCTGTTCTAGACGTTCTTCCTCAAAGTTGATCTTTGAGATTGCAAATTACGCATGAACGGCAAGTGCTATTTGCTCTGAAAGCACATTAAATGCCGCCTGGCCAATGAACCGTACGAATTCGAGCATGCTTATCTCGCAGCAGTATTTCAATGAAAATTGCACTTTAAATCGCCCGCGGAACTTCAACAGTTGGCAACAATCATAGTACTCGATCTACCCTATTGAACTTCGAATAGAATACTATTACCATCCACGGAACACACGCAAACACTTCCGCTTCTCTCAAGTTCCGCTTCCCGGGTCTTGTTGCGCGGAAAGCTTAACAACAACAATAATTTCAAAATGGAGACGAACCGCGCGTTCAAAATGGCCAAATAAATCTCTCGACCGGCATTAAAACTGCCTCGACTAGTTACCCTACAACTCCGAGCTGTACAAAAGAGCAAAGGTGTTTCGCCGGGGCGCCCGCGGAAACAGAAACTTCTAATTAACGCGGCCCCGCGGATCGAGCGCGACGACACGCGACCGATGTTCCGTTTCTAGAACTCGCAGGACAATTGCCATAAAGTGCCACGGCTGATTCGTGAAATCCCGCGAAAATTCACGTTGGATCTCGGATCTAACGGACGGTAGAAAACGATCCGTTCGAGCGAGGCCTCGTGCGTTCAGGCTTCGATCCCCCGGACTTTCTTTTCTCGAAGGATACATAAAGTGGTTGGTTTGCCAATCCGAGCGCACGCCGAGCGTAACACAGCTCGCGCGAGCGAGGGATAATGGCTCGAACGAGCGGACGGACACGCCGAATCGTTTTCTTCATCGGCGATAGTTGCACGCCTACCGGTTTTATTTTCCTAATTCACGCTGGCCTCATTCCGCGCCAACTTTTCCTCGCCTCGCGTACCGTTAACACCGTGCTCGTTCTCCTTGCGACGCGAGCCTACCGCGTTATATCAGGTCGGAACGAAAGTTCTACCAAGCGCCGCTCTTAAAGGGGTATTCTGGTTTTCATGTACAAAAGTCGATTAATTTTTCCACTTTCTTTAACCCCTTGCACTCCGAGCAATTTTAATTCGAAAATCAAGACATTTCTTTCGACACGTTGAATGCGATGATTCGGAACATTGGACGTCGATTTATCGCTGGCTGTAAAAATGGAAGAAAAATCGGAATGGCTTAATTACGATGCTGATTATAACAGCAGGTATATAGAAGGTGCGCAGCAAGTATGGAGAGCATCGATCAAGTAAATCATGAGATATTACGGATGATTAAACATGGACACGAGAAAAACACATTATCGAAGCTCTTTTTACATGGCATGCCTCCACCGAACTTTTATAGAATATAATAGAATAACTTTTTAAGAACCAAGGAAAAATATCCTTTCAATGCTAGTTGGGTTCCTGCGAGATACTATTAACTAAGTGATATAATTTCCTCGTTTTCCTACGAGTCCCTCTAGCATCATCACGGTGATAAATGAAGTGGACGCGACAGAAATTCATACAGGAACGTTTCTCCCACCCCTCTGTCTCCCACTTACTGTCTAGTATCGCTATCGTTATTGATATCGCGTAACGTTACTGGGCCAAAGAACACGAGAGGCGGCATCCTACTTCCTTATCGAAAAAGGTGAGGTTCACCGCTGCGGTACGCTTTACAACGTAAGCCGACGACTGCGGGCCATTTATCGATAATCCATCGCGGGTTTTCTGCGGTAAACATTTACAAGAAGTACTCGCGAGGAAGACCCGTAGCAATAAAATCAGAAAACGGTATCGCGATGATTCGCGCGCGGTGCGTTCGTTGGTGAACGATTGAGCGAGCAATCGGAGCCACGGGATCATTCGTCTTCGCTCTAATGGCCAAACAATTTTGCTCTTCAAACTGGGCAAACAGTGGAAAAGCTTCCTCCGATAAAAGAATCCTGGAAGAGCCAACAGGGACGATCCACCGTGAAACTAATCCGCTGGTAAAACAATCGATGCTATTGGTGAGGAATGAGTAAATAGGACCTCGCTACCCTAGTTAACCCAGATAGTCTCGAGTAAAACCGTTCCGATATTCTTATCTTCCAGAACAATCTGCGAACTTGATAATAAAAATAAAACTATTCAGAACAATAGCACCTTCCATTAACGAATATACGCCACAATAAATCGCGTTATCACAGTTGCAAAAATTCTAAAAAATTTAGTTTCTCCGATCGTTTTCTAACTCTGCCTACAAGTGACTGCACTTGTGGGATGAGTGTATTTCAAACCTCAGCGCGATCGGAAGCGAATGACGGCCCTGGCGCGATTTTGAAATTTTCTTGAAGCTTTCTGGATTTCCCTGAAATGTTAGCCCAGATATTAAGAGCTCTGCTTAAAGAGGAAGGTTTGGAGAAGATTTTCCCGTTTGAATCACGTCGATAGCTCTAATAGTTTCGTCGGGGGACGCCGTCATAGATTGGCCAATATTGAGGGGATGCGTCCCCCCCTTTTAAAAATCGAGAAAAATTGGTCAAATCATATAACCGTGTTCAAAATCTAAATAACCTCTTCGAGAAGATTCAAAATATGCAAGAAGAAACGACGTTGTTCGATGACCTCTAGGATCTATCCAAGGGTGCTAATCAAATAGGAACCATTCTGTTAGAACCATGAGTACCATGGAAGTAATTCGATAAATACGTTACAACGAATTAAGTTGTTCAGACGAAAGCACTCTCTTCGGTCCACATCCTGTTAGCATTAAAATCTCGAGTGATACGATCAGACGTATGCCATTAGGTTTTCCCAGTGCAGAGAGATCACAGCTATGAAGACGTTTCGAGGAGGAAACATTAGCGTTCACCTAACCGTGTTCAGAAACTAATCAACTTCTTCCAACTGATTCTGTCGAAGATCAATTTTCTGCCGATACTCTTTTGCAAAACGGGCAAAAAGAAACGACGTTGTTTGGGAATGGAAAGGATTGCCCGAGTCGAGGATCAGTGCGATTTATCTAGGGCTGCCAGCAGCCTGGAAATAAAGCGGAAACGTCGTTCGATGGAAGGGGGCAGCTGCAAGGAAAGTTTCGTAAACAGCGGTGGCCGTGCTAAAGTGGACCGACCGTTCGACAAGCGGCGAGAGGTTCGAGAGATGCAGCGTTTGCATCACGCATTAAGGACTTGGCCGAGTTTTGTCCGTGGGTCAGACTCGTGTGTGACACAAGCCAATGGCCGCCCACATTATAGCCGAGCCGATTCCATTACTATTTTCGATGCCACCTGCAACAACCGCGAAGGGAGCGTCGTTCGTCTCTGCTCTTTCGTTAGAGAGGAAAAAGGCCTCTCGAGCACGCGTTGCCCACGTCCGTCCGCGATAGATCGATCGTTTTGCAATCGTCTTCACCTTCGATGGATCCTTGGCGCTTCCACGCGGTGTCGTTGTTCGCGTTAGAGGTTGCTAAATGATTGACGGCGACCAATCCCGGCGACGATTGAGAAAATCTTGCGTGGCAGAAGAATCGACGATGCTCGTCGAACGGAACGAGTCGAATACGAACCGACCGGAAAATGATTTTCAATCGTCCGCGTGCGTCGCGGTCGAGACATCCTTCGGTCTTCATCCGATGAAAGATTTGAATAAATCGTTCATAAAGGACTTCTGTGGTAAATAAAAGATTAAAATTGCGAACAGAAATGTGCCTAGCGCAGATTTAGAACGAAGACCTTCGAGATACTTCTCTGTTAATAAAATTCCATCGAATACCGAATATGGAATATCGAAACAGTCTCATCTGGCATCAATTAGGGACCGACAAGTTTGAGAAACATTCTGCAAAGAAGGTAGAGCTCGGCCAGCAGCGGCTGAAGAAGATTACTGTCCAGTAATGATAAGACACCCTAAACCATAAAGGAACCCTCTATAATTTCGCTTCTCCGACTGGCAATCGCAAATCCGTGGAGGACACCGATGCCCATTATACGGCCTGCGGAATGAATCACCGTAACGAAGTGTTACTCATGCGGATTAGACAAAGGGACCGCTAGTCGTTCTTTCAGGGTGCAATCACCGCGTTAATCCGGACCTATCTGTATCCAGTAGAGACGTCCAGCCCTACAATATTTATCCGATGAAAGAAAATGTTTCGGATAAAAGTAAATCAGCCTTCTACGGATTTCGATATAAAAGATTTCGAAAAGATCCAAGCTCACCTCAATCTTTCACGTTTCATTACTATTTTCGACTTAACCCCTTGCCCTACAACGAGTCAGACTCGTGATCAAGATTTCAAACAGAATCTTCTAAACATGTGTTTCCTTAATTTTCCTTAAACCGAAATAACATTCAATTTAATCTTTGATGGCATACGATCGGTGGAGAATAGCTACGCACGCAGTAATTACAAATTTTACTTTCCTTTTTGTCGTTTCGCGGAGGATAAAGAAAGTCTAGTCACTTAAAAAAAATATGGTTTTGACCCCCAACTTTGAGGGCTGTTTTCACCCCTTCAAAGTGGATGGTTGCCGATAAAAAAAATACGTGTCAAATATTTTTCAAAGAACTATAAGTTCCCATAAGTTTCATCAAAATCGAATTTTCACATCTGAATATGTTCCCTTGTTAGTCGGACTGTTGCGAATATTCAGACTGTTTTGCATCGCGTCGGGAAAAGTCGGACTGCAGAAACTGCACCGAGTCGGCTCGATTTTTTCCGACCTAGCACGAAAGAGCGAGGGTAAACCTCTATCCAAATACACGTAAATACTGTGTTGTTGCACATGAAGTGTTCGATCGTAAGATGTAAATCAAATCTTCTGATTAAGAAATACGATTGCAATCTATGAGTTTGTTATACATCGCTACCAGATAAAAAGCTGATAATTCAGGCACTCTTTTCGATTTTAATTTAGATGTACAGATAATCGATAAATTTTAACTACAACGTCAGTCGATGTATTTGTTATGCACACTGCATGTAGCAGTAGAAGAACATGTCGTCAATAACATCGTTTAATATTTCACAAAACTGTGGCGATTAGTCTATTAATTCACAATAAAAACAGTTACAAAACGATGATGACAATGTTGTAAATGGAACACGCGAACAAAACATTCCATTCCTACCATGTTCTATCAAAAAACTTTTAAGTAAAAACTGTCCGCAGATGTTTATACGAAATCAAACTTGTCCACGCCAATCGCAAGACATAGCGGTCAACTTAACCCTTTTAGTGCCGGAGGCCGATATATCGGCCCTTGCTGCACTGGCGAAAAATGCCAGAGCCGATATATCGGCCCGCACCTTGTAGCGCTTTACTATTTGCATTGCGAGAGAACTCTATCTCAAAATAAATTTATAATACGTTATAAATGGTCTAATTTCATTACGAGAGAATTAAAATAAATAGTTTTTCGGTGTAACTTTCCCTTATATTCTATGCCAGTTGATGCTAAGACTGCTTATTTATACGCGAGAGCGATACGGTAGAAATTCAACACGGGTGGCGTCTTTGGACCCTTATCGGAACATGTCGACAGCTCATTGAATTCTTATTTATAAATTTTTTGTTATTGCCGTTGTTTTCCACTTTTGTGAAACATTTTTGTTTTTGACAAACCTATAATTAGCAACACACGATTTCTAAAATTTTACCACCGACCTTTTATAAAAAATACACCGTCATGGATGAAGCCGAATTAGTCCGAATGCTTGACCAGATGGATGTAGCACATCGTGACGATGATGAAATTATGGCACCAAGTAGTATATTGTATACAGTATATTGGAAATGCAAAGTATATACTTTGGGTCCATATAAAGTTATGATAAAAAGATGACTTTTCGTATGTGCAATTACTTTTTGAAAGAGAGAACTCAATTTTTCTTTTCTCTATGATCACTTATACCTTTGTTATTTATGTAATTTTCAATGAATATAGAAAAATTAGCGTCACTGTTTTATTCTCTATTTCGCCTTTAGTACACTGCTTTTTGAATTATGTAAATATTGCTTTTCGTTTGGTTTTTATGAGCATTTGTCCAAACCCTAGTAAAATCGAGAAATTCACCTCTTTTTCGCCCGGCACTAAAAGGGTTAAATTATGAACAATGCATTGGATTCCTTTTTATTATTTTCTCTGTCTGAAATTAGACTATCCACAGGCTATCGATCGCACGCGTGCTCGCTACAACAGTGGATTCCTAGACCAGTTGATTTCGAAAACGTTGTTGCAAATTGAGCATTTCATGTGCAACCACTCAATGCCTATGTATGCGCATATCGGATACCCGCCCGTGCTCGTTCTTTTGCCGAGCCCATTCGAGAAATTTCTGGTACCCGCACATCCCTAAGTATCCGGTAAAAAAGATCGCGAAGGAAGCGCGATCTCGAGTGTCAGGCTAGCTCGCGAAAAGGCGAGAGAGCACACGAACACAGGCCAAGAAAGGATGTTCGCGCGGCCTATATTCGCCGTATCTGCGGAGCAACGAAGAAATGAGTTTCCGCGGCGAGGAAGCTAACGTTCGGAGGCTAGGTTTGGTCTGATAAGCATCGGCCGGAGTTTAACGAGGGTGTCTAATCTGGGAATAATATCGAGCGTGCCCGTATGATATCATAAATAATACGAGTACAGTCTACGCGGAGGAAAAAGGAAAATCCGAGGAAGCCGCTGTAACTCGCGCGGAGGAAGATGTTTCGCAACATCCGCCATTTCTGGCTCCCGGGGAGCGATCGAATGCGGCAGTCTGAAGCGAAACTTCAATTGCGAATAAAAACCGCTGGCCTCCAATTCGAACGGGTAATTTGAATCAGCTGTGAACCTGCGAGGGGAACTTTGTATGAGTGATCGAGAAACAGCTGCAGTCTAATTGCGAGTCTAGATTCGTAGCTACCTATAGAGTCTTGACGAGCAGCAGTTAATGTCGAATCATCCAGAGAAAACGCGTGGTCGACGAAATAAATTATTCCCCTCTTCACAATTTTATTAAAGAATCGATGCAAATTAGATTTTGAATAAGTTCGCGGGAAAGGTCGTTTAGAAATTGGACTCTTTGCTAGGGTAATCAATTTCTAGAACAGAAAGATTTTTTTAAATCCTTTATGCATCAACTTCCAATTTGCGTTGGCTGTAGAATTTCGAGGGAAACTTTGCATGAGTAATCGAAACAGCTCCAGTCTAATTGCGACTCTAGATGTGTAGCGACCTATGGAGTCTCGATGAGTAGTCTCTCGGATCTTCGGGCATTTATGGAATAAATGGAACATGTATGTTAATGTTGAATCATCCAGTCCGCTGCTCATCTGGGTGAAAACATGTGATCGATGAAAGAAACCGTTCCCTAAGTCCGAACTTTATTGAAGAGTCGTTGAAAATGAGTGTTTGAATAAAATCGCGGGTAAGATCGTTTAGAAAGTGGAATCTTCGGTGGGGTATTAAATTCCTAAGATAGAAAGATTTTTTCAGCTACTTTATTCCTCGACTCCCAATTTGAGTTGACTGCGGAACTCCGAGGGAAACTTTGCATGAGTAATCGAAACAGCTGTAGTCTAATTGCGAGCCTAGATCCGTAGCCACCTATGGAGCCTTGATGAGTAAACCCTGAGATTCTCAGGCACTTATAGCGCAAAATGGAACGTGTACATTAACACTGTACCAACCAGTCACTGAAACAAAGTCTCTCCTTCACCTAGCCTTCATTAAATAACCTACGAGAATGATCGTTTATGTAAAATCCTTAAAGAAGTGGAATCCTTGAAATTCTAACATCAAAGACAATGTGTTTCTTTGAACCGCTTCGTTTTTCGAACTGGGTCACCGTTCATTAAAAACTGTTATCGGCTAGCATACACGGAGTTACAGAAGCAGTTTCGTATCGTTCACCGATTAATTCTCCGACCGAGCAGTTAATGAAATGTCCGCAGGATGATGCGCGATGGCATCTCTTCCTACATCCGTGCGAAACACGAAAAACCTGTTAATGGAAAAATTTCGGTACAATGTTTTCCTTTGGGACTGGACGCGGTTGATCACTATGTTTTTTTTTTGTTATGGAAAATTAATATTTAGAGAGGTGCCACTTGTCTACTCGATATTCCGCGTGCGGTCAGGGTGGTTCGAAGGAAGCAAATGGAGGGCGTTGAATGGCCGCGCACAAGAGAAATGGACGGAAATGATAGTGGGGTATTTATAGGACGGGATAACAGATATCGGATATTAGAGAACACTGTATGGTGTGTTACTCAACGCCATCGACGTTCTCGTTTTTCTTTCTTCGAGATTACGTAATGCCACTTTTGGAGCAGCCTGTACATTCTGTGCAGCACCTTGCACAATCTGTGTAACACCCTGTAGAATTGTGCTCATAGTTTCCCGTGGGCCAATAAGCAAAGGGACACATTTCTGGTATTTTTAGAAAGCAGAAGAATGACATATGCTCCGCGAACACCGACACTGCGCGTGGGAGTGGATTTAACTATTCTCTACCATTTCCAAAGCATTATAAGCGGATTGCGCGTGTTTACGGAAATACGTTCGTAAAAATATATGCCACGTGACTATTGTTGTACCTTCCGTTTCGGAAAGTTTGTATTTTAGCATGTTCTAAACGGTGTTATTAATATCTGGACAAATAGATCGATATTTACAATCTGATCGACGAGTCAAGTACAGATAACAAATAATGACTTCGGTAAATAGAGTGGACACTTCACAGGATTATTGACAGCTCCTATAGCAAATAATAGTAACAAGGATTGCACGAAGATTATTGTTTACTGCCTTTGAAAACAGATTATGAACCTTTGTGCAGAATAAAAATGTTTCATCTTATTTGTCTCATAAATTAGAAATTTTTAATGTATAAGTAATGTATAAGCATCAATCAATCAATTGCGCAAGGTGTATAAAACAAATCTAAACATATTAATGATTTATATGTATACTATAGCAATTAAATCATATTCCAGTCCCTGCTAGATTACTACCTCTACTCTAGACCGTAGATTAAATCATGCTGTATAAATTACGCTCGGGTCCAACAATCGTAGGAACACATTTTACAGGACGTTTACTTTGATTTTTTCCCGGTTCCTAATTTAATAATTACGACTGTAACCGCCACTTTACTTGCTTGCTTAACTTGCTCTACACTGTCAAGCAGGTTTTGCCTTATACATAAACCACTCCAGCAATGCAACAGTCATATAAATTAATTTCACATGATTTCCAGAACTCCAGTTCAATAACTCGTTCGCAATTTTTCTAACTTAAAGCACTGTACTTGGACACACAGTTTGCTCGAATAAGTCTTAAGTTTTATTCTATACTGTGTAATATAGCCGGCACCAGTCGTATAAATTAATTTTACGAAACCAGCCTTGATCTCAATTTTTTAATATGCTACATCACATTTAAATAAGTATAAAACTCAAGATTGGTTCCGTGTTGAGGAACATGCACCCTAAGATTTTCTATCCACTTTGTATAATAAAATTGGAGTGGCAAATTAAACCCATTTCAAGAATTATAAAAATCATATACTAAATATGTACCCCAACATTATTAATCTAAATTCTACACTTAGTTAGAAGTGGTAAATTAATACGGTAGTCAAAAATTATCGAAACGAAGGTTGATTATGTTTTGACGAGCATGCATCCTAACTTGTTTCTGTTTAAATTGTATAATAAAAAAGAACTGGAAAATTAAATCCATTAAAAAAATCATAAAAATCAAGTAGGACTCCATTTTCATAAATACGTTCCCCAACATTACCAATCTAAATTGTATACTTAATGAGAAGTGGCAAATTAATACCGTATTTAAAAAATTATCGAAACGAAGATTCAGTATGTTTTGACGAACATGCAGCCTAACATGTTTCTGTTTAACTTGCATAATAAAAGAGGAGTGGCAAAATAAACCCGTTTGGATCGAATCGGTTAAGTTTGGACTGACCAAGACACTTCATTATCATTTGTTTCAAAAAGTTCACGCGGTATATAGATCGCCATGATGCATCTGTATAAATAATTGACGAACGTTCGCAACGTGCTACCACGTACGCGCGTCACGGACGTGCATGTACAAACAAAATTCGGTACAATATTTGCTGCAGTTTTTTCGCAAATACCTCATAAACTACAGTTGAGCGGTGGTCATGTGTATAGGAAAAAGTTGTTCCGAACATTCGGTTTTAAAACGCATTAAAATTTAATCAAAAATGACGAGGTGTAACATTTTATGCAAGATTTTTACATCTCACAATGCAAATAGCTTTTTTATGGGTCGATCAATTTCGATACTTCTTTGTACATGTATTATGACTTGCTCGACAAAAGACGTATTAAAAATGTTCATTATAGGCACAGATACAAAGTTTAGAAATCATGACCTTTACCTTTTTTCTTTGCAAATGCGATCAACGGCATTAAAAGAAGAGAAAATTATTTCAACACATTTCAAAACTAAATTCAAAATATTCAATCTACATTTAACGTTAGATTTGCGGGTTGCGTCAAAGTGACACGTTCTAATATTTTCAATTTACAATTGTTAAGAACGTAAAACTTGTCAGAACTATTAAAAATAGTAGTAAATTCCTATTCGCTGCTCCGGTGAATTTAAATTGACGGAGGAAGTAAATTTGATTTTGCATAACAGTCCGTCGATCGCGAGACTCGCTGGAAAATATACACATCCGCGTGCAAGAAGAATAATCGCAAAAGATTGACGATTGTTGAGAATTTGCAACTGCTGCAGAAACGCGAGTACGAATTTTTTAAAGGGTAACAGCTTTAAAAAGCTAAAATTAACAGACAAATTTATATCTTCTGGCATCTATTATAACAAAAAAAGAAGCAGCTAAAAATATGGATAGGCACGTTCTCATTATTCTTATAAAATAACGTCAAATAGTCAGCGTTAATCAGGGATCGAAAAAATTCCAAGAATAACAGTTTCAAACTGTTATATACGAAGAACCGGAAAAATTTCATAACCTTAATCATATCGATTCTGGCTTCAATCGATTTCGGTGTTTCAGAAACGATTGGTCCTAAATTATCTTTCGGTTTTTTATTTCAAAAATATTTACACAGTATTCAACACAAATAATAATATAAATTATTCAAAGATATGACCACCAAACCATATTTTACCATATATATAATAAATATTTAAATATTGAATTGTCCGGAAAGTTCGGTTAAGTATTAATATATATTTATTAAAAATAAAAATAAATCGGCACGAACTTTCCGGACAAACCAATACATATACTAAATAATTGAATAAATATATTTAACAATATTTTAAATTTAAATACAGAAACTACATTTTCAGTCTCTACCACAAATACAATAAACTTATTACGTGGAATAGAAGTATAACCGAAACTCTCGTTTCCGAAGAACCGTAAGCGAAACCGATAGAAGCCAGGACCGATACATCTTATAACGGTTATGAGATCTATCCGATTCTCTAATAACCGTTTCAATAACCGTCGAGTTAACTCGTCTTTTCATGCCCAAACGTTGTTGACCGTTGACGAGTTAACTCGTCGTTGCACTTGCATTATCTATTTCAATTTACGAAACCCAGGGCGATATAGAATATTGCAAAAGCTTTGAGCATCGTGTTTTAGTCGTGTCCGTTTTATAATAAAGAAAATACTTTCCTTGGTATTTAGGTTTTTATCACAATTTTAGTAATTAAAAAATTTCAACCATAACGGAACGTAACGTAGAAGAAAGTTTCAATTAATTATACGCGGAAACTTAATCTGATTGTCCGAGTGATTTCGAAATAAATTGTAGTGATTGGGAAAGTGATGAATCTGGCATTATACCACCAAAACGGCAAAAAAGAAATGTTATAGAATCCGATAGTGAAAGTGATTTTGAAGATTGAATTCCATATTCAATTACAAAATAATAGCCGGTGACATGGCATAGTTTCCGTGTAAAATTGCCGGTCAGCAAAGTGTGAATACTCTTTAACCCCTTGTCCTACGACTTATTTTACAGTAACAGTGACTAGACTTTCTTTGTCCTCCGCAGAACGACAAAAAGAAAAGACAAATTTATAGTTACTGCGTGCCTAGCTATTCTCAAATGACCGTACACAATCAACGATTAAATAAAATGTTATTTCCGTTTAAAGAAAATAATGGAAATACATGTTTAGAATATTCAGATCGAAATCTTGATCACGAGTCTGGCTCGTTATTGTAGGGCAAGGGGTTAAACGAATGGAAAAAATAATCGACCAGTATGAAAGCGCGTGCCAATATTTTCGTGTACCGACTGTACGTTGAATGGCAAGCTTGGCCCGCATCCCCAGTCTCCGGAAACGCGTCCAAACAGCAAGATTCCCGCCGTAAACAGTGGCCAAGTGTCGGTGACAAATGTACTCACGTTTGCAACGCCAGCTTCATGTCGAAGTTGATGGTGGTGCCGGTGTCCATGTGGAATATGTACAGCATCTTGAGGCCGTTCGTGTTGCTTCCAGTGTTCGGACACGAGATAGTAACGGCCAGCCCGCCTCAAGGACCCGACTGGCATCCGGCGTATCTTAGACGCTGCCAGGTACCGTCCTTGTTCGAGTACCCCTGGTCACCTTGCCTCGGCTCCAGTATAGTCAGCTCGATCGGTGCCTAACCCCCGGTTTGCCGGCGCGAGCTGATGCGTTTCCCTCGGGTTTATGCCACATCGATCACTTTCAGGGAGTCGTTCGTCGATTCAAAACTCTCTTGGATCTCTCCGGTCGGGTACAACGGTCTCACGACCCGTACTCGCCACTCTTCCTGTTCCGAAATGCTTGCATGAATCCCGCGCGAATCCTGTGGAAAGGACTCTGACGAGGATAAAGAGTGAGTGAGTGAGTAAGTGAGTGAATAAGGAGAAAAAGAGAAAGAGAGGGGGGATAGAAACCGAAGTACAGCTATCTCCGTCTCTAGGGCAACTATACACACAACCGCTATAGGTACGGTGCAGCTACGTTGGTAGCAGTGATTGGTTCAGCTGCCCCCGCGGAAGGCCCGTTCGAAGCACCCGACGGACGTTGTCAAGACACCGAGAAAATCGGCTAGCTGGTATGAGGACGCGTCGGTACAGACGACTATAACGTATCCCGAGGGAAGTCGGTTGTTGTATATAGTTTCTCTGAAAGAAACGGTCTGCGGGTAGAGGCTCGCGGTCGATCGTTATTTACAGCGTCGGACGATTCCCCGTTCCGGTCGGTTGTCGATCAACGTAGAAAATGCGGAGCAGAGGTACCGACCGACCGACCGACCCGCTCTCCCGAATGGCCCGTGGATATTCGTCTTGCAGCGAGGCTCCTCGGAACGACCAAGATTCTCGGCGATGTTGGTCCGCCTGTCATCGAGCCGCACTGTTGTGTCCCGAATGCATCGGTCGATCGCGCGTCCCCCGTTTTTTTCCCGTGATGTAACGGAATTCTCTCTTCTCTGTCGCCGCAACGGTTCTTTCTCGCGCCGCGACGTCCCTTCCGAACGCACTGCACGCACACACAGCACGGAGATCTCGTCGAGCAACGGACACCGATCCGCCTCTATCGACGCAAGTGTTTTGAATAGTTCAAGGCCCGTCGCGGAACAGAGTTTAGCAGTCTCGGATCAGCTGCTCGTCAAAACAAAGCACTCTCGCGGGGAAAAAAAGGCGAGGACACCGTTTGGCTGCGACGACAAGCTTCGAGGTGATATTTATCCGGTGGACGCTGTCCGCGGGGACCCGTCCCGAACCGAAGATCAACTCGACACGCAGAGGCCAGGTAGTAGGCTCGTTCCTTGTCCGGACTGAGGGCCGTGTGTACACCGAACAGAGTGACGTACCAACCACAACAAACAACGTTGCGCCACACGCACGGAAACCTATGCGCGGTGAGAGAAAGAGGCAACGGGAGAACGTTTCATGTAGGAACAAAGAAACTCCACTTTCGCCACGGATTTTCGATGTACCGACTTCGTTTCACAATGTCCCACGGTACCGACGCTGTTGCCCGCTGGTTACGGACTCCTGTCCACGATCCGTTCAACCAAACCAGTCCGACGAAACAGATACTTCGTTTTTCTCGACGAGCTCTTGCACCGTGCCTGACGATCCAAGGTAGAGGGGGCAACTAGCTCCGCGCAGTCCCATTCGACATTTTGCTCTGACGCATCGCGTCGCCAGCTGTTTACTGCCGATCTGGCCGAGCACGGAGAACAGAACGTCTGCTCGCCGTGCACCTCGCTTTCACAGATATTCCACTCGCGACTCAGCTGTTCGAACGCGATCGACCCGCCATCTTTGCTGGACGCGAAGATGGCGCCGGTGATCGTTGCGGCAGTTTCAACGGCGCTGACGCCGTTCATCTCGATACCGTACTTTCGCCACGGACGTAGCAGCCAGAAGTTTTCTATAGCCACTACTATCTACCTCCAGTGAGATTTATAATGGACTATGGCGTGTTTGTTCGGTATCGTAAACAACGACGGCATTCTATTTCGTCGTTTATGATGCTGAGAGCAGTGAATTGACTAGATTGATTCATGGTAATTCGAGCATTTTTGGTTAGTATACATTGTTTTATGGAAATTAAAAGATTTCCTTTGGTTGGATTTTGTGCGAGTTTTGGTAGAATTTATGATTGAGTAATGGAAATCTGTTGAGATTGCTATAAACGAATTATATAAACAAAATTAACTAGATATATAGATATATATATATAGTTAATATATTAACTGGATATATATCATAGTATATGACTGTGGTAGGTTTAGTGTTAATTATGCCATAGTGAATAATGTAGAGAAATTATTAAATTAAAGTACGTTGTTTGAGAACCGTCTTAGGTACTGTAATAAATTGATTACTGTAGAAGCAGCGAAATCTTGTTGATTTAAACAGGAAACGTTAGGCACTGTTTGACCGGCTGTGGTGGGTTTCATGTTACGAGGACGATAAGTTTTTTTAATTCTTAGGAGACGAAGTATCGTTAATTGATAATTGATGATGTTTTGAATTATTCAATAGGATATTTATAAACTTTTTAAAATATATTCCTGGTGTTGTAGATTAGTCTTGCAGATAACCTTTTTGTTGATACTTATTTCAGAACTGTTACTTTAATTTGATCGTTAGAATCTGTGTAATTAAATAACGATTTTGATGCTCTAGGTCAACGCAGACTCCGGTGGCACCACACTCAAAAGGTAAATACCAAATTCTTTGATTTAAACATATCTTTGAGAATGTTGAGAAAATTGCAATTTATCTTTTCTGTGGGACTATACTTAAATTAACAAAATGCATTATATAGTTCTATATGATAGTTCTAGATAGTTCTAGATAGTTCTATACCTCCAATAAATAAATATAAATCGGTCATTACAGTTTCTATGATTCGTTCGTTACAATTGTAACAATTGTACGAATTCCAATGCGTCTAATAAGTATTTCCCATAATGTTATTCAAGTAAACTCCCATATAACGTGATCTAAAAGCATGATTACGTAAACTTATAACAAACACAACGTTAGATTAATTTCTTTTTTATTAACCACAAAAATCTACAAATTTTAAAATACTAAAAAGAAAAATTAAATTATTTAATTTCATTTGTTCGTTTACTACGTGAAACAGTCTTCGGAACCAGTGTTTTCGATCTCGTTTTACCATACGTTTGGCTGATCGATCGACTGTAATGTGTACAAATTGTTTAAAAAAGGAAAAAAGTATTAACAGACTTGTTTTTGTATTTGAAGTTGTGCTTATGCGTTCGCACGAGATTAGATACGCGACGAGGTTATAATCGCAGGGATAATTCAAAGTTGTTAATGAAAATAATGGTGTAGCGATCGACCAGAGATGGCAACGCGCACGCGCACAGGGATAAACGACCCAGCGCCATTATCGCTTCCGTGTGGAGGCTCTTCTGGCTGCGAGTCGACTGTGAAAGGGGAGTTGATGCAAATTTTCGTGCTGGCAGGGCAGAGAGAGAGAGAGAGAGAGAGAGAGAGAGAGAGAGAGTTGGGTTGCTGCTACACGCGGCCGTGTTTGTTTATATGCTGTAACGCTATCGCGGCTAGCAGAAAGTTGTTACAATCCGACCGTTCGCGAGTTTTGTCGTGCTCTGATCGGCGGCGGCCTCGCGAACCTCGCTCATGAATACGTGCCTTCAGTCTAGGCAAATAATAAACACACGGGACGGGTATATACATAATGCTGTGCCCCGAAAATAACTATTCGCATTCGCCTCGCGCGTCGACGAATACGACGGCGTGATGTATCCGATCTTAACGCGATGTTTAATCGGGGAATTAATGCTCGGACATCTGTAAGAAGCGAACGCCCTCGTACCATGATTTGCGTCGCAGAGTGAAAATATTTGCAGGCGAAACTGCGCGAAACTTGGAGAATTATGTTTGGACTGTTGGCTAGAGTGTTCAAAGAATTTCGAGAAATTTCTAAGAAGAATTCGGGCTTCGATTAACATGAGTTGTCGGAGGGGTATTAATGATAAGTATGCAATTATAAATAGAGAATTCAACAACTTCTTTTGAGATAATTGTTTTTCAAAGTTGTTAAGCTTCCCTCGGGCGTATTGCTGACATTAAAACTTTTGATAACTTCCGATAGTCGTGAAGTCAGTTTCTGTAAGCAAAATGGAGGGGATTAGAGGAAAACTACGGTAAACGTCTGGTTTTTTATTTTATCGAGGCTTGCATGCACAGGTTTGTTACATTCGCATGAAACTTGTGCTGTGTCTAAAGTTAATAGCGTGCTTTTTATAGCTGGGAAATTAGAAATATTGATTGGCATTGCCGGGCTCGAGTTTGAAGAAAAATGGAGCAGTCTACCAGACACATTCGTAATGTTCGAAAACCCTTGCTCTATAATCAAAGGTATAAAACATTAAGAGATTGTGTCATTGAGTCTGAAAAGGGTGATCCAACTCGTATGAAATTGTTATACTTCCCAAGTAGACTATACATTTTATGCACTTATGATAAAGACAACTGCAAGAACTAAAAACATTGGAAAAATTTTTAAATATTGAATTAAATATTGAACCGAAGATAAAATGAGTTTCTATTCGATTCGAACAAGTAAAAATTTTTGTTTACATCCATAGTGCATCCATAACGCAGTCTAAAGACGCCATGGGAACCATTTTGAATCCTCTTCGAGACTTCTTTTCCCCAAACGTTAACGTCACCTCCAGTTCATCCTAGATAAACCCATCGTTTCCGACCGAGGAGAAAAAATATTTTACGATGGCTGGCAAACTGATCACCCACGCTAAAATCCGGTAGTAAAAAGATGACCTCTATGGCTTCAACAAAAAAAAGGAACGTCTGATAAGCGTACTGTAATCATCTTAGAGGCCCGTTGCGAGTCGCGTTACATGAAAAAAAAAAAAAAAAAAGAAGCAGATTCCGATCGACGACGGAATAATTTAAGTTGATCGCGTTAGACGGTTCGGTCTGCCCGTCTATATCCTTTCTAGCGGCGTTATATAGCTAGAGAAACGTTCACCTTTCGATCGTGGTCTCGAAAGTGCTAGGGCCGGGCTCACTGCAGTCATTGTTCCTCGAGCGCGTTCGAGCGGACACGCGCCGGAACCCGCGCGACGCACACGCTTGCGGTTCACGCTCGGCTCGCTGAATTTTAATTCTGTCGCTCTAGCAGACTCTAGTGTCAATGTATGACCAGGAAAACTTACTGCGCCGCGGATCCGACATTAACTCGCCCCGGATCGACGCAGTTGAAGCGATCTTGAGCCGCGCGTGTGCGTATATAGGTGCGTCGTGGCACGTGGCATACGATAACGACGCTGCTACACGTCGCCAACGACACAGCAGCTGTGACACTTCGGAAAACTGATTTTTTTTTACCATTCATCTAAACAGCCTCGATCTTTTTAAAAATTTTAGGAAATGCCTCGTTTACAAATTCACGCTGCCACGGAATCTGTAAAATCATAAGCATCGTCGTTTCAACGTTCAAGTTTGACACGAGGTATACGATAACGACGCTGCTACACACGTCACCGACAATCGTGCTCGCGTCGCCGCATCGACACTTCAGAGAATCAATTTTTCTTATTGTCGATCACGAAAGCTTTGTATTGGTCTTTCATAAATAGTTTTGTCGAATTAGTTGCATTATTACGGAAGCTGTAAATTCGTGAGCTTTGGCATCGCAATTTACGAGATCAAAAGATAAAAGAATGTAGAAGCTAATTTTTTAATTGACGCATCGAATGTCGGATCTTGCGTCGTCAAGAAATTTCAGAATGCCACAGTTGTTCTTCAGTGAAATGAATATTGAGAGATTGCGAATTTTATGCATTTATGGCAGAAACGAGTAGGCGCAATTTAATAGAGTAAACGAATTAAATGTGTTTAAGAACGTTGATGCAGTGTCTTCGTCTTGTTGTAATTGTTGAAGGTATGATGTACCTGAAATAATTTTATGAAAGGGTCATACAATTTTTCTCGTATCAACAACATGATCATTTCTCACCAAATCATAAATATTTTCTAAGATTTCACCAGTTCGTTAATTTTCCTACTTTCTTCAGACATTTTAAAGTTCATCGAAAATGTCAGTGCATAGTAATCAAGTCTATCATTCCATGATTTTTATTTCAACCACAAAAATCAGACTCAGTAATCGTTCTTTCATTTCCATCTTCGCTGACCAGATTCTATCTAAATATTTACATATAGCTCAATTCATACCGCACATTTTTCAACGAAAAAATTCATATATGTTCTTCAGCCATGAGACGAATTTGCGAAACAGTTTTAGAAAGCTCTGCGTCGCAGTTTCCCAAGAAAAAAATCGCAAGTCCCGCCATATTCTTAGCGGTCTAAATCGAGCTCCCCTCTCAAAAGACTAACAAAAGAGGAAGTAGACAAGAGGATGAAAATACAGTATATCGGAAACCGTCTAGAGTAGGGGAAATCGTTTCCGACATGATAAATGAGTTCGACCCCCTTCCCTCCTACCTTCCACCGAGAGTATTATACTTACACACACGTTTAGTCGTAACTAACATTTTGCGCAACCGATTGTAATTTCTTTCCGCGTTCGAGCATTGTCGACGACGAGCACAATCTTTCGATATTAAACGATTAATGGTTTCCGTGATTAGTCACGTACGTGGCATTTCGTTGCAATGCCTATGCAATTTCGATAAAAGAAAGATGACGAACACGCGCGTCATCTCTACGACATTGAATGTCTTAAACAATTAATTCGTGTTAAAGTGTTTTACTTGATTCTGTTCGGTTTACTTGTCGAAGGTACACGTATCGATAAGTTTGTTGATAAGACGGGTCATCGACGCACGTTTTCGGTGACGTGATCGCGGTTCTTTCGATAAGGTAGTCGAGAACGATCTACGCACTGCGAAGAAAACCATTAACATTGGAAACACGTCGCAGACTAATGACATGGGGAAACGAGACGATTTTCCCGACTCATCTGGAATTAATTGACCGCCGACGAAATTTATTCGACGCAATGTGAATTTGCATCGGCGAGTCTTTGTGCTGTCTTTGTTACTCGAGCTGATGTAACGCTTCTTTCTGACGTAAAACGCTTTCTTACGCGTTGCAGATGTTTAACGTTTTTTCTGATTTCAGGCAAATTCGAGTCAACAACCCGATGAAAGCATTTGTATAAAATAATATCGAGCATACAGATAGAAGAGCTAAAAACGATTACCTTCTTCTCAAATGATCGAACCATACGTCAGCGGGTCTATATCAACCCAGATTATCAAAATCGATATATAATTACCGAGTCTCTGGCGATTAAATTAAATGGACAGCTTCACATTAGTCTTAGAGGTGTACCTTAAAAAATATGTCTCTAACAATTGATATAATAAATCGGTGAATAGTTATAAATGTCATCAATTGTATATAATATGTAATGGTCTGCTGTTCAAGGTTTAATGCCAAGTCACAATAGTTTTGTAAAATATTTTCAGACAAAATGTTTACTTGGCTGTTGTGAATGATTGAAAGTTCCACCATAAGTAATAGTTAACTAACAAACCGTAACTAACTAGTTATAATTCTGGTACATATACACAGTGTCCAGATAATTTCGCTGTATCAACCTGCTCCTCTATGAACTTGGCCCGCGTTCACTCGTATTCGATCGTGCCACGAGGAAGTATCGAAATTCGGCTCGATGAAGAAATTGCCCGGCCAGGGCCGTACCGTTTGAAGCAATTGCCGGTAGTGGGGCCCGGTCGGGGATCGTTAACGATCGTTTTCCCCTTGTGAAAAACGCAGAACCTTGGACTCGGTTGCCGGCGCGACGGTAAGTAAGGTAATCGGCTCGGTTCTCTCGGTCCTGTCCGGTCTGTCGGCTGATTTCTCGATTTTGCTCGGGTTGCGAAACGTTGCGCGAGCATAATGTAACACGGGGAGGCTGAAGTGAAACGTGAACCGTACACCTGGTGTGCGCGCGCGAACTCTTTTAATTCCGCGCAATGACGTGCCGGGCGACGATCAATTATCCCCGTGGTGCAAGCAAGTCCGCGTGATAGTTCCCGGGAAAATGCGATGGCGCGCGCGCTCGCGCACGTTCAACGGGTTTTTGTTCCCTCCTCGGCCTCCGATTAGCATATGCAAATCCGATAAAACGTAACGAGCCGGCCCCCGGTAAATGAGCGGGTTAAGGGAAAGCAATGACTGCGATCGAATCGTTGCCGCGATAACGCAACAAAGAAGATGAACAAGAGTGGCCAACGGCGGTCACGACCTGCGAATTTTCCGGCGAAACGGACAATGCGTTTTTTGTTTTCATCGTCTCTTTTATCCCCCTACCCAGCTCTAATGAATATTTACGCTGGTCGGAAAATTCCCTCGAGCCTTAATGCGCGTTTCAGGGAACGCTTTCTCCATTGTTCCGCCGATAGGAAACGCGTCTCGGATGAACCATCTCGCAGGTTTTAATTATCGAAGAAAGTCTTCTCCCTTGGTCAAAAAAATTAGTAATATTCAGCAGACAGGATGCTTGGTAATTGTAATAATGAATGTCTGCACGGATTCGAGTCCGACGATTACTGCTAACAGACCTCTGAAAATCGTAGTAATCAACAAAATTTAATTGTTCAAACGTAGAATTCTTTTAGAATCTTGTCACTGTACTGTTACGATGCAATGGCGCATAGACTAGATTCGTACGCTCCAAAGAACCTCCAGCTTGTTGGTTTTTCAAAAAGAACCGATCCCTCGGGCCGGGATCAAGCCCCGCCTGAAGCTGGATCCGAGCTTCCGAATTAGGTTGAACTCGAGGTGGTGGTGGAAGTAGACGTTATTTCGTCCCACTGCAGAGCGAGTAATGGAATGAAGTAGGCCATTTCATCTGGTAAAGAGTAAGCAGCGATATAACACCAGTGTGAATCTATATTCGGGGTATGGTGGCGCCAACTCTCTCGGGAGTGTGGCTCGAAAAATTCGCAAAATTCCCTCTGCACTATCACGATAAAAGCTACTATTCTGTATACGATAAGTGCATTCGAAGTATTCCCACTACTGCTTAGTAAAATTGTTGATGCAATGACAAAACTTTAGTATTTCTTTTTTATATAATTATTCAACGAAATTCTTAGCAAAACATTTCTGACATATTTCAGATTAGAATGGTATCAAATATGATATAATTTCGATCTCACTTACGCATTTAATTAATCATAGGTTTTGGTTGCCATGAAGACAGTAAATGGAAAAGACAGAGAGACTAAAAGTCGAATAGTCGGCAAATAAAAAGCATCGATCCCTAAAACAATCATTTTCTGATTAAAGTGAAACCAAATGCTTCAAATACTTGTTGCGCCAATTAAACGTGTAAATGTGATGAAAGTTAAGTACATTTGAAAAATGAATATTGAAGTATGTAAATTGAAAAAATAATAGAAATCAAAACAGTTTCGTCAGTACGTTAGTATTGGTTCATCGATATACCTGTCCGGACGAATTGGTGTGGATTGTTTTGAACCAAAGCAATCAAAGGTTACAAAGGTGACGTCCAGATCGTTGCTATCAGCGCGACGACCCTGTAAACACTAACCAGAAAAGATTCGGCACAACCGAAAGGAATTTTGATTTCGAAGTTTCATTCGTAAGATGTAGTTCGTACAGCATCGGCAACATTTTAATCGAGCCTTACCATTCGTGCGCTGAATAATTCAGCGATCGATCCGTTTTCCGTCAACGAGAACAACTTCGATTTTCCCGTTAGCATCGCCCCCGAAGTGTATTTTCGTCGCGTACACACTCCCCATACCGTTACGAAGCAATTAAAAAATTTCTCCCATCGTTCTCACGTCGCTCGTGACCCACCGCTTCGTATAGAAAGTTCATTAGCGGAACGGTAACGCGACGGATCAAAGGGAAAAGGGAATCGGTCGGATCGGTTCAACGATCTCCTCGATCGCGAGGAAACTGTGCATGGTGCACATCTTATCCCTGCGAACAGGAAGAACAATTCACTTACACTCCGGGACAAAAAGATAGCACACCCTATATTTTTCCATATTTTGTGTTAATAGCTGATCAAGATACATATTTTCATTTACCGATAACTCTGAGCATGTTTGTGTATACAATTTACGAAATATCGTCCACAACATATACTTCGACGGAATTCTAACACAAGAAATATAAATATTATTGTTCGCAAGCGGGACGAAATGATAGCAGTAGTAAATCTACGATTTCCAGTTACACCGAAGCTCGCGAAATGCGAACATCAACCTCGGAACATAGTTAACGCTTTGCTAACCGGCTATTTTATTTGTAAAATTGTAATTTTTTTTTAATAAAATTGTATAGACTGGCAAAATTAAATTAAATTTCATTTGTGTATGTTTTTAAACCTTGGTTGTAATGTTAAATAAATAAAAATTATGTTAATTTTAAAGTATGCTATCTTTTTGTCCCGGAGTGTACAATGGTGGCCAGCTACTTAAATACACCTTTGAAGAAGGAATAACTTTTTAAAAATTGGTCGAAATTACATGAGTTTTGTTTTTGAGATTCTAAAAGGAGTAGCTTACTAAATAATGTGTAAAAATACTTTTTGAAACTGTTACAGATCGGAGTTGCAAAGAAGACAGTGAAGGTTATGATCTTTTACTGTTCTATCTGTGTCCGTAAGGAAAATAAAAAAAATGCATTTTGTAAATTCTAGAATTTTGTGATGAGAAAACCATAGATATTGAAGGATGTAAAATTTTTTTATTTCGGGCTTAGATCGCATTTTCTCATAATTTTTGCTATTTGGACGATTTTTAAAAAGGTTATTCAACTTTCGAGGGTGTACTTAAGTAGCTGGCCGTTACTGTATGTCATTACACGGGTGAAAACAGGGGAGAAACCGTGTTTAGTAGGGAAGCAACAGCGTGAAACAATTTAGAATAATTTTTGCAAAAGATCTGCTTCCTCGTGTTAGTTCCGGTTTCGCTTATGTTATTCGTTAGAGGCTCGTGAATTCAGGAACTACAGAAATTAATGTATATAACTGCGGATCTTCATGCAAAATAATAATTTTCTGAGTTAATTGTGAGAAACAGAATATGCAAAGGCGTTTATTCTTTCTTATAATAATTTTATAAAGTCACAGGCAGTACAATTGTATTCTTAAAGTCGTCCAATATTTTCACTGTTAGTATTTTTTCATAAATACATAAAATCTGCGTTGATAAAATTGCATAAAATTAGGGGCGGACTGTGGAAGTTGAATATTTTAAGCAAAGCAGTTTTCAGTAGCTTTTGTTCCTCTTCGTTTATCAATTATAAACTGTGTTGTTAATATGCGATTGTGCAACCAAATCGATAAAATCGCAAACAAGTAATTGGATAATTTCAGCAACAGATCATTGTACATTTTCCTTTCTCTTTGCAGTATTAGATATTTTGATTAGCTATTGCAGGAAAATCCTCATCAGTAAAAAGAAAGAAACTTCAATTATCGAATCAACATCACGAATCGAACTACTGTGTGTACAGTGTATTAAAAGCTACTGTGGATATTGCTTAACGAAACGAAGACTCTCAGAATTGTTTGCAACTGATAAGGAATATCGTTTAATTAGTAAGTCGAGGTGCATTTTTACAAATTGCCACAATTTCGTCAAACTTTCTCTAGTTTAATTGTGCAAGAATCATTTCCTACTTCGTCCTAGTTCGTAGATGATTACTGTTTCAGCCTGTCGGCGTTACGTCGTTTCACGATGCTAAGGAACTCTTCCAAGGCGCTCTTTAGATTACAGACACGTGAAACACTGTGCTGCAGATAAGTCTTCAACCAAATCCGTCGACTTTCTAATTGAGTTCAGTGGAACTAGTAGCATCGAGATGCGCGTTGTAAAATTTAAGTAAGCTATGCGTTACATCACGATTTCTGACAGATGCAATCAACTTTTCAATATAAATGCATCAATACGATTTAAGCAAGCCTATGCATGTACAATCACGCGATTTTTAAACAGAGCATAATGCAACGTGCATCGAAATTTTCACTGCGACGCCACAGTGATTAAAATTGCTACGCAGAAATGGTAGCGGAGTGCTGCGTCTCTAGTGGCTTCGATAATTGCATCATCCACTATAGGATGACACAATTCCTAAGTACCACACGATACGATGATCATCTAAAATTTCATTCCAATATTTTCCGTTCCAAAAGTTGTAACAAACGACGTCCAAATCGTTATTCGTGCAACATTCCGATAAAATACACGAAAAGATATTAATGTAAAATTTCATTGCGAATTCGTCCCATCCAAAACCGGTAATAGACCTGCTTGCAAAGCTTGTCGAAACAGTGCGAGAAAAAATGTTTGCACAGCAATGGTGGAACAAGACTGCCACGCGCGAACCAGCATGTCGATCGATGGATCGATCTATGGATATACGGGTGAAAGGCGGAAAAGTTATTAATCCATGCAACAAGCTTTAACATTTCGATTAACCGCGAAGACACAGTCCCGAAGAAACACAAGAAACAACATTGGTGTAAAATTGCATTGCGACATCGACCATCCAAGACATCCAACAAATCCGAACACAATCCTAATCCAACATAATTCCTAAGTACCACACGATACGATGATCATCTAAAATTTCATTCCAACACTTTTCCGTTCCGAAAGTTGTAACAAATGACGTCCAAATCGTTGTTCGTGCAACATTTCGATAAAATACATGAAAAAGTATTAATGTAAAATTCCATTGCGAATTCGACCGATCCA